>SDVV010017507.1:0-13971 GCA_016164225.1 Gammarus roeselii
ACATGATAGAAGTGTGGAAGATTATGAAGGGTAAGGAAAACGTCGACCGAGCGAGCCTTTTCACTCTAGATACAAACGGAGTGACTAGGAACAATGGATACAAAATCGTTGGGGAACGTTTCTCACTCGACATCACGCGCAATTTCTTCACGTATAGAGTTGTCGAAGAATGGAACAAACTTCCAGCGGAGGTTGTAAACAGCAATACAATCGAAACGTTTAAGTCGGGGCTCGATAAGTTTTACATAAATCGCCGATAAATAGCTAAACCGTTCCATTTCCTGTTGTTGTCTTCCAACACTTGTATACTTGTAAACTTGTAAACCACAGGTGGCTCGATTTGAGCTTCCTCGGGTTGATTCCTCGTGTTATCAAGTCAACTGGGTTTTGACTTGTCTGAACATAATGCCAATTAGCGTTGGGAAACTTTTTCTTGATGTCTGTCTCCCTGTTCTGCATGTAAGCTTCTATTGAGCCTGTTGAGTTTATCCAGCCCAGTATTACTTGACTGTCTGACCACATGTGTATGGCCTCAACATTTACTTTCTTCTCATAGGCTTCACATACATATTTAGTGAGCCTTGCTCCAAGTAGAGCTGCTGTCAGCTTCAGTCTGGGAACTGAAAGTGTCTTCTCGGGTGCGATCCGTCCTTTTGCCATCAATAATGTGGCCTTCCTTCACTGACTCCGTACACAGCTGCTCCATATGCTACTGTGGAAGCATCAACAATGGTGTGTAGGGTCATTGATTTTCCTATCTCAGAGTTGCGTTTGACAGGTATGCCACCTATCTTGGTCAACTCTCCCTTCAATTTTTCCTATTTGATTGCAATAGCTTCAGGGAGATCCTCATCCCAATCAACATTTGACTGCCATATTTCCTTCATTAGGAACTTGGCCTTGATGGTGATGGGAGTCATCAAGCCAAGAGGATCAAATTGTGCAGCTAATCCTCGGAGAATTATTCTCTCTGTTGGTTTACCCGTTTCCAACTCTCTAGGAGCCATCATCAAGGTGTACTGTACAGTGTCCCATCTGAGTCCTAAAACTGGAACAATGGGTCTGGCATCTGATTCGCCTTCTTTCTCCGTCAGTTCCTTGAGTTCTGGGTCATTGGTAGCCCATTCATGGAGGCTGAGCCCAGCATCACCCAAAATATTCATGGATGAACTGTAGGATTCTTGTAGTTCTGCCTTTGTTGAAGCAGTTACTAATAAATTATCGACACAGATATTTCTTTTGATCTTGTCTGTTATGTCCCTTTGTTCACCATACTTTTCTAAGTGGTGGTCAATTGTTGCATTCAAGATAAATTGTGAGCAAGTGGCTCCAAACAGGATAACTTTGAAACGATAGGCGTCAATGGGGCTGTCAGGATCCATAGGATCTTTGGGCCATACAAATCTTGTGAAGTCTCTGTCCTGTTCATCCAACCCTACCATCAAGAATGCCTTTGCAATGTCAGAACAGGCAGCTAGTGACCCCAGTCTGAATCGCATCAACATCTGAGGTAACTCTGGGACCATGGATGGTCCTGGGTACAAACAATCCTTTAAACTTACTGCATCATTATGTGGTTTTGCTGAACAATCAAAAACCACCGTCAACGGTGTTGTTGGAGATTCCTTTCTCACAGCGTGGTGAGGTCGGTAGTGGCATGCATCTGGTGGCTTCATGTCACTTATTCTTTCAATGAATCCTCTTTGTTGTTGCTCTTGCATAACACTGTCATAGTGCTTCAATAGTTCAGGTTCTTTCCGTAGACGCTTAAGATTGCTCACCAGCCTTCCTTGGGCTAAACGATAATTGATTGGCAGTGTGGTATGAGCCGCCTTCCATGGCAACCTGGCCACATACTTGCCATCTGAAAATCGGATGCTGTTGTTGAATTGCTCTAGAGCCGCCTTATCATCTGGGTGTGTTTCTTCCGGTGATATCCCTATTGTGTCCAAACGCCACAATAGGTCAACATCCTTTTCTGCTTCTTTGTCTGACACTGCTACCTTAAGTGCAGTTATCACATTGATTTGAGTGTTGTCTTGAAATTCATTCATGGGACCTGGCAGTAGGTCTTCTAACTTCAAAGATATTATTGTTATTCTTTCATCCTGTTTTTCAGGAAAAACAAAATCATAGTAATGATCTGCTCCAATGAGCATTTCAACTGGGTAGTGGACTGCATTTTCAAACTTGTCATCCAAGTTTCTTCCCTTGGCTTTGAGGCGAATGGCTTGTTCACTGACTCCACTCATGTCGAGCCGTTCAGCGAAAGTGTCGACTTCTATCATTTCCATGGAAATGTTCTCATGTGTTGACACTTCTATGGTGACATTCTTTATGTCATACAGTTCTTCAGTTCCTTTGCTGTTGAAACCGTCAGTGGTCAGGGTGGTGTGCCGACATGTAGTGTCATCATCCCTCAAGATTCCTTTTTTGATGAAGGATCTCTGAGCCCTTTGGTCAAATAGGGCTCTCACAAGTTTTAAACCATCCTTTGTTTTCAAACTAACCGAAGCTGTAGGTAGGGCGGTCGCCTCACCACACCCAGCTGCCAGTGCATTCACTGTAGCTACACTAGTGGGAGCGTTTCCCACAGGACTGGCAGCTGGTGCAGCTGTAGACTTTGCATTGTTTGATATGCTAGTTTGTCATCACTTCGTCGACTTTTGTTTCCTTTGAAGCAGATTGCACCGTGATGTCCGGTGATCTTGCAGTTCTTACAGAATGGTTCCTTCTCAAGGCACTCAGCAGAACGGTGACCAGACTTCAGGCATTTAAAGCACAATCTTAATTCTGATACCCGAGTTTTTCTTTCTTCATTTGTTTCATACCTTTCACAGCGATAGAGAGAATGATCTTCAGCACAAAATGTGCATCCTGATGTTCCTACTTGGACACAGTGCACTGTTATACGCAGATAGTGCACTGTTTTATGCAGATGAGTGCATTGTTATACGCGAATGAGTGCACTGTTATACCCAGAAGTGCACTGTTATACGCAGATGAGTGCACTGTTTTATGCAGATGAGTGCATTGTTATACGCGAATGAGTGCACTGTTATACACAGAAATGCACTGTTACACGCAGATGAGTGCACTGTTTCATGCAGATGAGTTCGCTGTTATACGCGAATGAGTGCAGTGTTCTACGCAAATGAGCACACTGTTATACGCAGAAGTGCACTGTTATAAGCAGAAGTGCACTGTTATACGCAGATGAGTGCACTGTTTTATGCAGATGAGTTCACTGTTATACGCGAATGAGTGCACTGTTTTATGCAGATGAGTGCACTGTTATACGCAGAAGTGCACTGTTATACGCAGATGAGTGCAATGTTATTTTCAGATGTGTGCACTGTTGTACGCAAATGAGTTCACTATTATACGCAAACGAGAGCAATGTTGTGTTGTTAGATTAATAAAGTCTTGCAGGGAAAAGAATCCGAACACTCAGGACAGTTAGGTTCTTTAGCTTTATCTTATCGGCTAACACTGAAAGATCATTATGTACAGTAACATACAGTACACTAGTGAAAGTAACATACATAGAGTAACATGCAGAACACTCGTGAAAGTCTACAGCTCATTCCTATTAGAAACAAACAGTACACTAGTGAAGTTATTTTCGACAGTACTTTACCAGAGGTAAATGATTGATAGAATGAAATCATAATTTCAAGAATTAAATGAAATACTCTTCTTGCAGGATAATAGTTTTCTGTATTTTTTTCCGACTGTGATCTAAAATCGCAATTTAAAAATGTATCATGTTTTTGCACGAAACTTCGACTAAACATCGCAACCTATCTAATATCTCAATTTATCTATATATCTAGTCATCTATTCACCTAGTCATCTATTTACCTGGTCATCTATTTTCCGGCCATCACCTGGTCACCTATTTTCCAGGTCACCTATTTACCTGGCCCTCTCTTTACTTGCTCACCTATTTACCTGGTCACCTATTTACCAGGTCGCCTATTTACCTGGCCATCTATTTTCCTGGTCACCTATTGACCTGGTCACATATTTACAGGTCGCCTATTTACCTGGCCATCTATTTTCCTGGTCACCTATTTATTTGGTCTCCTATTCAAACAGCGCTACTGTTCCGAATCCAAGCAGGAAATAATGTGATCATCGAATTTCCCGAAACGGCTTTGTACCGCTATTTGGGAAGCTATTAAAGGGTCTACTAATTCGGTAATGATCGGCGGGAATCAGTGAAGATTGGTGGGAACATTTGGATGGTAATCTGAACTGAGGCGTAGATAAAAATATCGTTACATCGCTCTCTGAATAGTAATTCAATGTGGATAAATGTTTGTTCAACCAGTCGTTGGGATAGGCACATGACATTTGACCAAATGTACTCTACTGTGAACACTATCTGGTTTAATGTTAAATTAATGATAAATGCTAATGCATTGTCGTGATTTCACAAACTAGAAGTGAAATCCAGACAATGTCTAAGTATTTCGAGATTATCAAAATGTCATTCAACTTTAATTGACATTTGTAAGATTGAACAGTATTTAGGATCACATACACACGAATAAAATTGTATTCCATCGTTGAAGTACATCAGGGAGGTTTAAGTTGAAAACCCACGGTTAGACAGTGAATGCATGAGTGTAAAAGCTAATATGTATTACTATTATCAAACAGATCCTGTTATGATTATGATCGATGTTCTCCACATTATGTTTTTGGATGACTGACATTACAATGTTCATGTCATTTTGCTGTTGATCTCTTAATTTGATATGGTTGCATAATTGGGTTAGTTTGAAAAGTGACATCAATTGTGCCTTTAAAATCATAGATCATCGTAACAGTAATCAACTTCAATAGCCCACGATTTTCTGATTTTGTATGAGCTGAAATGTTGCCTTCAGTAGACAAGCAGAAGCATCCTTCATTAGACCAGCAGCAATACCCTTCACTAGGCCTGCAGCAGCAGTTTTCTTGGTGAGGCCAGTTGAAATGCCTTTCAAAAGGCCAGCAGCAGCCCTCTACAGCAGGCAAAATTGCCGTTTCCTTTAGTATGTTGACTGCAGTGCATTTCAGTATGTCAGCAGCATGATCTTCCAGGGAGACAGCAGCCATTCCCGTCAATAAGCCAGTATGTAGGTCCTTCAGTAGGCTATCAGCATTTCTCCTCAGTGGGCTAGCAGAAGTGTCCATCAAAAGGGCAGCGCAGTATCGTTCAGTAGACCCTCAGCAATATGCCCCAGTTGGATCGTAGCAGTACGTTTCAGCAGGCCAGCAGCAGTGCGCTTCGTTGTGCCTGCAGCTGCACCTTTCAGTAGGCCAGCAGCAATGCCCTTCAGTAGGTCAACAACAATTACATTTAGTAGGCCAGCAGCAGTGCCGGTCAAAAGACCAGCAGCACTAAGATCAGGATAAAACTATTCCCACACTATAAAAAAGTGTCATTAGTTCCATTGTGTTCTATTTTGTGCTCTATTAGTTCGATTTCTATCTTAATTTAGTTTATTTTTATTTCAGCTGTGCTCATATTACTTGTTTGTACTTTATCAATGTTATTAAGGGTTTGAGTACACCGATTTCGAACATCGCGAATGAAACTGGTATTGTCCCAGCATAATTATAATTTGAAAACGTATTTTTGCACTGTTAGGGCAAATCTGTTAGGATGCCGCCCTGTTAGAAGAACGCTCTAGTTAGTGTTTCCTATACCTTAACTGAGCATGTGTTAGCTGTGTATCTATAACCGTATTCTAAGATGTTACTGGCATTACGATTTTCCACCTTGTCAAATGTGGCTGGTTCTCTGTAACAAAACCACAAGTATCTTGCATCAGGTAGTATCATTGTATTGTACCACTTCAATTCTTGCAGCTTAGAATCGTGCTACGATGGTATAACACCCAATTTACTGAATTGTTATTATTTTTTTGTCATCTCTGATACTCCGCGGTCATGTCGGGCACAAGGTTGGTGCCCACAAACATGATATCATCCCTTTATTCAGAAACAAATGGGAGCAGCCACGAGTTAATGTAGCTTTGCATTCAACCCAAATCCCGCAATAGGAAGTAACCTTGCCCTAACGCGCATCCGACGATACGCGCATCCGACTGTCATTTGTATTATTCCCGTTTTTATTCTGTTTTCAAATCGTCGACATAATCGTCACATCCCGCATATAATTATAGTATTGCAATCATATCTGCTGTCTACATGAAATCACATAAAATAGAACTCAAGCTAACGGTCCATTTTCCCACCGGTATATTCTATAACAGTCCAAGATGGTTCAGGCTTAGATAGAATGTGGCATCTGCCACACCTCGTACGCCCCGAACTAATGGATTGCAAAAGTTCTACTGGCTCTGCCATGACTTTGCGTAGCAGTTCCTCGAATGGGGAATGCAAGACATTGCGCTGTAAATTTTGGCAAGTGGCAGAGGAAACTAAACAACTGAAAGCACAAATCAGTCGCGCCTTCGATGGCTTATCCAAAACAGAGGCGGTCTCATCCAATGGCTTATCCATGACAGAGACAGTCAACACGGATACCCGATTGCTAGCTGTTGAATTAAAATTGGAAAACGTGCTGAAACAATTTCATGAATTTAAAGATCTGATAAGCAGCGAAATAGCAGCAGTCAAAGAAACTGTCGAGACCACCCATAATCAAGTGAAAGAACTCCAAGTGCACCTAGACTCCGAATTCGCCAAGAAGGTTTCAGCTCTAGACGCTGAGACAAACGACCGTATTAAACCGATAGAAAACTCAGTCATAGATCGCCAGGCACTGTACACAACTGTAGTTAGTAGGAGGCAGCCACGCTGTGACAATGCAACACAAGTTGGACCACAATCTCACTACTTTCGACCCTATACAAGTAACAGATTTCATGTACTGCCCGATGAAATGGACTCTCAGAATACAGAGGAAATTATTGTGATTGGTGATTACAATGTCATCTCCTTCAAAACAAACCAGCTAAAAATATTCGGAAAAGCTGATTTGAAAGGATACATTCATCTAAGCGAATTATAATACAAGTCGGAGCTGAGGCCGTGTTGCAGACAGAATCGACACGGAAAAAGTATGAAGCCATGCTAAACAACATCAAACTTTCACACGCGGACCTCCATGTCACTGGCATCCTGCCCCATCCGAACCAAAGCAGATACAAGTTAAGCAAGATGATTGTACTTAACAATCGCCGAGCAAATTTCTGCAAAGCCCAGAAAATCTCTTTCTCGGATCATTATTAAACGATGATCGACCCAGAGTACTATAAATTTAATAAAATCACCAACAAGGCTCGCATTGACACGTATGGACTTAATACCATCGAAAACATCCTTGAAAACTTCGGCGCTGAACTTATCAACAAAAATAGGTCAAAAAACGTAAACGAAATCATACCAACAACTCCGCCAGCAGGGCCCGACGAAACGACACAGCGACCTCCGCCCGTTTCAACACGAGATACGCAACGAATACAAGTGCCCATCAAAACACCACCACAAGTCCTAGCAAAAAAGTTCCTGTTATCAATCCAGTCCGAGTTACAGGCAGTAGTCGCAGCTCCGCTAGTACAACCCGCGTAAACGAAAATGAAAGTCTTGGCTAAACACAAGACCTCGGAGTGGAAGCGAAATAAGTCAAGCAAATCAAGTCAATGAGACTAACGGCATTCTCAAATGTTCCTACGTGAACGCTAGAAGTCTCGGAGACAAAATCGAAGAATCAGGTATCCTTGCATTGAATGAAAGTATCGACATGATAGCAATCACAGAATCGTGGATGAAATTGAGCACCAGGTATTATTTAGGCGAATTTTCTCTTCACGGTTTCTCACTATTTCACAAAGATAGACAAGGCCGAGAGATCGGAGGAATGATGTTTCTCGTAAAAAACACTCTGCAAATATTACAAGTCACCATTCCAAACAACAACACGAAATAGTATCAATCCAAGTAGTCGGTAAACATATT
Organism: Gammarus roeselii; assembly: GCA_016164225.1. NCBI lineage: Eukaryota > Metazoa > Arthropoda > Malacostraca > Amphipoda > Gammaridae > Gammarus > Gammarus roeselii. The sequence goes on from SDVV010017507.1 coordinate 7,981, forward strand.
AAATGTCAAATCACTCTCGTCTATCGCCCCCCTAAAAGCAAGGTTGCAGATGATATCGATCTTTACAACACCCTCGTCGATGTTGTCACAGCTCATCACAGTATTGTGCTTGACGACTTCAATATTCCCGATGTTGATTGGAAAACAGACGAATGAACTGCTACCGGTCAACGTCTGATTAATTTTGCAGACAATAAGTTCATGACCCAAATAGTGAAAACACCTGCACGAGGTAGCAATATTCTTGATCTCCTATTTAGTGCAAGCAACTCGCATGTCACGAACGTCGAAGTAGGCGAACAACTCGGAACTAGTGACCAAAACTGTATCCGTTTTTTGATAGAGCTCGAATTGAAAACATCAAAAAACTGCAAAAAAATTCTATAACTTCAGATTAGCTAATTTTGATGGCTTAAGAGGGTCAATTGCGTCAGCAAATATAACTCTCGGACAAGATGCCAATCAATCGCTTGACTATTTCTTGACTGCAATTAAAAATATTGAACATGAGCATCTGCCGCGCAAAAAACAGACGAACAGCAGTCTATCAGCCCAAGTACTGGGAAGGAGAATTGTAGCGCCTTTATTCACGAAAGAAAGCAAAGCATTCGATAAAGAAGAGACATCTACATGACGACGTAGCAAAAAATGAATACAAAATTATAAGACGAAATCTAAAGAGGCTCCTGAAAATGTAAGAAGAAAGATTATGTAAATGAAATTGCTGCCAGAGCCAAAACTAATCCGAAATATTTTTTAAGTTACATTTCAAGCAAAAAAAATCAAAATCTGTAATAGATTGTCTCGAGAACAATTTTGGTGAGATAGAAACGAACGACACCACAATGAGTGTTCTACTTAATGAATACTTTTGCTCTGTATTTACGTTAGAGAATCCTGAAGATATCATGGCGGCAAAACGAATTGAAGACCTCTCCACAGTGAAATTTTCCCCCACCGAAGTTATTAAATATATAGATAAATTGTAAGTCGCCAAATCTCCCGGTCCAGACCAAATTCATCCCAGAATTCTACAGAGACTAGAAATTTAAATGGCCAAACATTTATCAAACATTTTCATCCCAATCTCTCACTAATGGCACAGGCCCCCCTTATATAGAAAGAGACCAATATCACCTCAACTTTTAAAACAGGGGACAAAAAGTGTCCCGGCAACTACCGTCCAATTAGTCTCACCTGTCATTGGCAAGTTGATGGAAAGTTTGATAACGGATAAAAATACAGAATTCGTATGAATAAACAAATTGATTGGCGACTCCCAGCACGGCTTTAGACACAACCGTTCTTGTCTTACGAATCTTCTACTTATTTGCAGAAATATAATCGAAATCCACGACACAAAATCTCCAATCGATATCATTTACCTTGACTTTCAAAAGGCCTTTGATAAAGTCCTCCACAAGCTCCTAATTAGTAAATGGCACAGCATCGGTATTCATGGCAAGCTTAACAACTGGATAAAATGCTGACTTACGGACAGACGGCAGCGAGTTGTACTTAACGGAGTTTCCTCCCCCTGGGGTAATGTTACAAGCGGCGTGCCTCAAGGATCCGTGTAAGAGCAAGCTCTCTTTATAATATTCATTAACGATCTCGATAGCAACGTACTCTCAAACATTAGCAAGTTTGCAGACGATACTGAGATCGGAGTGAAGTGCAAACTGAACAAGAGTGTCAGCAGATCCAAATAGACTTGAACAAAATTGTTGATTGGTCAGATAAGTGACAAATGAAATTTAACGTAAACAAATGCAAAGTTATGCAAATAAGTCCTCATAACCCCAAACACGAATATCCAATGTCTGGAAAGAAACACATTTCCGTCGTCGAAGAGAGAGATTTAGGTGTCAGCATTAGTAACGACTTAAAAAGCAGCAAGCAATGTAACGATGCTGCCAAGAAACGCAACAAAATGCTATGTATGAAATCCTGCACTATTTTGTACAGAACCAACACAGTATGTTCAAGTTATTTAATGCATTTGTTAGACCGCATCTCGAGTATGCCGTTCAATTCTGGTCTCTATTCCTTAGAAACGACGTCATTAAACTTAGAAGGTTAAACGTAGAGCTACCAAACTCATAACCTCGCTGCGGAATAAATCGTACGAAGACAGGCTTCGTGAACTCTATCTTTATTCGCTAGAGAAACGTCGAGTCAGAGGCGACATGATTGACGTGTGGAAGACAATTAAGAGTAAGGGAAACGTCGACCGAGCGAGCCTTGTCACTCTAGATACAAACGGAGTGACTAAGAACAATGGATACAAAATCGTTGGGAAACGTTTCTCACTCGACATCACGCGCAATTTCTACACGTACAGAGTTGTCGAAGAACGAAACAAACTTCCAGCGGAGGTTGTAAACAGTAATACAATCGAAACGTTCAAGTCGCGGCTCGATAAATTTCAGATAAATCGACGATAAATAGCTGAGCTGATCTCTTTTCTGTTGTTATTAGATAAACGGAAATGGCACACGAAGTTCTCATAGACGTTTTACTCCAGAACTAATCCTTTTGCTATCAAAAGGCAAACCAGTTTGGGACAATAGGCCTGTTGTTGTCTTCCTACACTTGTGCACACACTTGTAAGAACTACCCTCCCGTTTGAGAACAGCTTTACACTCCAGTACCATCCTCTCATTCCAGTGCGACCCTCTCTCCAATTGAGAGCAGCTCAATACTCTAATGCGGTCCTCTCTCTTCAATTGAGAGCAGCTTCACACTCCAATGCGACCCTCTTTCTCCAATTGAGAGAAGAGCCAACACTCCAATACGACCCTCTCCATTCAATTGAGAGCAGCTCCACACTGCAACGCGACCTTCTCTCTTCAATTGAGAGCAGCTCTACACTCAAACGCGACCTTCTCTCTCCAATTGAGAGCAGCTCTACACATCAACGCGGCCCTCTCCCTTCAATTGAGAGCAGCTCGACACTCCAACGCGACCCTCTCCCTTCAATTCAGAGGAGCTCCACACTCCAAAGCGACCGTCTCTCTCCAAATCAGAGCAGCTCCACACTCCAATGCGACCCTCTCCCTTCAATTGAGAGCAGCTCCACACTCCAACGCGACCCTCTCTCTCTGATTGAGAGCAACTCTACACTCCAACGCGACCCTTTCTCTCTAATTGAGAGCAGCTTTACCCCCCAACGCGACACTCTCTCTCCTATTGAGAGCATCTCTACAATCCAATGCGACCCTCTCTCTCTAATCAGCATCTCCACACTCCAACGCGACCCTCTCTCTCTAATTGAGAGCAGCTCTAAACTCCAACGCGACCGACACTCCAATGCAACCCTTTCTCTCCAATTTAGAGCAGCTCTACACTCGAACGCGACCCTCTCTCTCTAATTGAGAGCAGCTCTACACTCCAACGCGACCCTCTCTCTCTAATTGAGAACAGCTCTACACTCCAACGCAACCCTCTCTCTCTAATTGAGAACAGCTCTACACTCCAACGCGACCCTCTCTTTCTAATTGAGAGCAGCTCTACACTCCAACGCGACCCTCTTTCTCTAATTGAGAGCAGCTCTACACTCCAACGCGACCCTCTCTCTCCAGTTTAGAGCAGCTCTACACTCCAACTCGACTCACTCATTCTAAATGAGAGCAGCTCTATACTCCAACGCGACCCTTCATTTCGATTGCGAGCAGCTCTACACTACAACGCGACCCTCTATCGCTAATTGAGAGCAGCTCTTCACTCTAACGCGACCCTTTCTCTCCAATTAAGAGCAGCTCTACACTCCAACGCGACCCTCTCTCTATAATTGAGAGCAGCTCTACACTCCAACGCAACCCTCTCTCTCCAGTTTAAAGCAGCTCTGCACTCCAACGCGACTCACCCATTCTAATTGAGAGCAGCTCTATACTCCAACGCGACCCTTAATTTCGATTGAGAGCAGCTCTACACTACAACGCGACCCTCTCGCTCCAATTTAGAGCAGCTCTACACTCCAACGCGACCCTTTCTCTCTAATTGAGAGCAGCTTTACCCTCCAACGCGACACTCTCTCTCCTTTCGAGAGCATCTCTAAACTCCAACGCGACCCTCTCTCTCCAATTTAGAGCAGCTCTACACTCCAACGCGACCTTCTCACTCTAAATGAAAGCAGCTATACTCCAACGCGACCCTCTCACTCTAAATGAAAGCAGCTATACACCAACGCGACCCCCTCTCCGATTTAGTGCAGCTCAACACTCCAACGCGACTCTCTCCATTTAAAAGCAGCTCTACACTCCAACGCAACCCTCTTTCTCTAATTGAGAGCAGCTCTACACTCCAACTCGACCGTCTCTCTCTAATTGAGAGCAGCTCTACACTTCAACGCGACCCTCTGTCTCGAATGTAGAGCAGCTCTAAACACCAACGTGACCCTCTCTCTAATTAGAGCAGCTCTACAATCCAACGCGACCCTCTCTCTCCAATTGAGAGCAGCTCTACATTCCAACGCGACACTCTCTCTCTAATTGAGATTAGCTACACTCCAATGCAATCCTTTCTATCCAATTTAAAGCAGCTCAACACTCCAACGCGACTCTCTCCAATTGAGAGCAGCTCTACACTGCAACACGACCCTCTCTGTCTCATTGAGAGCAGCTCTACACTCAAACGCGCCCCTCTCTTTCTAATTGAGAGCAGCTACACTCCAACGCGACCCTCTCTCTCCAATTTAGAGCAGATCAATTCTCCAACGCGACCCTCTCTCTCCACTTTAAAGTAGCTCAACTCTCCAACGCTACCCTCTCTCTTTCTAATTGAGAGCAGCTCTACACTCCAACGCCACCCGCTAACTCTAATTGAGAACAGCTCTACACTCCAACGCGAACTTCTCTCTCTAATTGAGAGCAGCTCTACACTCCAACGCGACACTCTTTCACTAATTGAGATTATCTACTCTCCAATGCAACCCTCTCTTTCCAATTTAGAGCAGCTCTACACTCCAACGCGACCCTTTCTCTCTAATTGATAACAGCTCAACACTCTCACGCGACCCTCCCTCTCTAATTGAGAGCAGCTCTACAATCCAACGCGACCCTCCTCTCTAATCAGCAGCTCCACACTCCAACGCGACCCTCTCTCTCTAATTGAGAGCAGCTCTACACTCCAACGCGACCCTCTCTCTTCAATTGAGAGTAGCTCGACACTCCAATGCAACCCTTTCTCTTTATTTTAGATCAGCTGCTCTACACTCGAACGCAACACTCTCTCTCTAATTGAGAGTATTTCTACACTCCAACGCGACCCTCTCTCTCTAATTGAGAGCAGCTCTACACTCCAACGCGACCCTCTCTCTCTAATTGAGAGAAGCTCTACAATCCAACGCGACCCTCTCTCTCTAGTCTGCAGCTCTACACTCCAACGCGACCCTCTCTCTCTAATTGAGAGCAGCTCTACACTCCAACGCGACATTCTCTCAAATTGAGATTAGCTACACTCCAATGCCACCCTCTCCATCCAATTTAGAGCAGCTCAACACTCTAACGCGACTCTCTCCAATTGAGAGCAGCTCTACACTCAAACGCAACCCTCTTTCTCTAATTGAGACCAGCTCTACTCTCCAACGCGACCGTCTCTTTCTAATTGAGAGTCGCTCTACACCTCAACGCGACCCTCTGTCTCTAATGGAGAGTAGCTCTACAATCTAACGCGACCCTCTCTCTCTAGTCAGCAGCTCTACACTCCAACGCGACCCTCTCTCTCTAATTGAGACCAGCTCTACTCTCCAACGCGACCCTCTCTCTTCAATTGAGAGTAGCTCGACACTCCAATGCAACCCTTTCTCTCCATTTTAGATCAGCTGCTCTACACTCGAACGCAACACTCTCTCTCTAATTGAGAGTAGTTCTACACTCCAACGCGACCCTCTCGCTCTAATTGAGAGCAGCTCTACACTCCAACGCGACCCTCTCTCTCTAATTGAGAGTAGCTCTACAATCCAACGCGACCCTCTCTCTCTAGTCAGCA
>SDVV010017508.1:0-13971 GCA_016164225.1 Gammarus roeselii
AAACAACTAAAACAACTACAACAACTAGAACAACTAAAACACCTAAATCAACTAAAACTCATATAACAACGAAAAAACACCTACAATAACTAGAACACTTACAACAACTAGAACACCTAAAGCAACTAAAACAACTAAACAACTAAAACACCTATAACAACTAGGACACCTAAAACAACTACAACAACAAGAACAACTAAAACAACTAAAACAACTAAAACAACTATGACAACTAAAACAACTGAAACAACTAAAACAACTATAACAACTAAAACAACTTAAACAACTATAACAACTAAAACAACTAAAACAACTAAAACAACTAAACAACTAAAACAACTGAAACAACTATAACAACTAAAACACCTAAAAACAACTAAAACACATAAAACAACCAAAACAACTAGAAACACCTACAACAACTAAAACACCTAAAACAACTAGAACACCTAAACCAACTAAAACACGTAAAACACCTCAAACACATGAAACACCTAAAACACCTAAAACACCAATTACACCTAAACACATGAACAACAAAAACACATAAAACAACATAAAAACACATATAACAACTGAACACCTGCAACAACTATAACACCTACAACCACTAAAACACATACAACAACTTAAACAACTAAAACAACTAAACAACTACAACAACTAAAACAACTAAAACAACTAAACACCTAAAACAACTACAACACCTAAAACAACTATAACACCCAGAACAACTAAAAAACTAAAATTAATATAACAACTAGAACAACTAGAACAACTAAAACAACTAAAGCAACTAAACAACTGAAACACCTGAAAAAACTCAACACCTAAAACAACTAAAACACCTAGAACACCTTTTACAACTATAACACCTAAAACAACTAAACAACTACAACACCTAAAACAACTATAACACCTAAAACAACTAGAACACCTAAAACAAATACAACACCTAAAACAACTAAAACAACTACAATAACTATAACAACTAGAACAACTGAAACAACTAAAACAACTAAAACAACTAAAACACCTAAAACAACTAAAACACCTATAACAACTATAACACCTAAAAAAAAAAAAAAAAACTTGAACACTTGGAACAACTACAACACCTAAACAACTAAAACAACAATAACAAATAAAATACCTGAACAACTGTAACACCTATAACAACTAAAACACCTAAAACAACTAAAACACCTAAACAACTAAAACAACAATAACAAATAAAATACCTAAACAACTGTAACACCTATAACAACTAAAACACCTACAACAACTACAACAACTGAAATTACTATAACAACTAGAACAACTAGAACAACTAAAACAACTAGAGCAACTGAAACAACTAAACACATGAAACAACTTAACACCTAAAACAACTATATCACCTAAAGCACCTAGAACACCTTGAACAACTAACACACTTAAAATAACTAGAACAACTATAACACCTAAAACAACTAGGACACCTAAAACAACTACAATACCTAAAACAACTAAAATAGCTGCAATAAATATAACAACTGAACAACTCGAACAACTAAAACACCTAAACAACTAAAACACCTATAACAACTAAAACACCTAAAACGACTATAACACCTATAACGAATATATTCTACCTAAAACAACTAAAGCACCTAAAACTACTAAAACACCTAAACAACTAAAACACCGAAAACAACTAAAACACTTAGAACACCTTTAACACCTATAACAACTAAAACACCTAAGACAACTACAACACATAAAACAACTAAAAAAACTAAATTAACTATAACAACTAGAACAACTAAAACAACTAAAATAACTACAACAACTAGAACAACTAAAACACCTAAATCAACTAAAACTCATATAACAACGAAAACACCTACAATAACTAGAACACATTCAACAACTAGAACACCTAAAACAACTAAAACAACTAAATAACTGAAACACCTATAACAACTAAGACACCTAAAACAACTTCAACAACTAGAACAACTAAAACAACTAGAACAACTAAACAACTAAAACAACTAAAACAACTATAACAACTAAAACACCTGAAACAACTAGAAACACCTAAAGCAACCTAAACAATTAAAACTCCTAAAACAACTAAAACACCTAGAACAACTAGAACACCTTAACCAACTAAAACACCTAAAGGACCTCAAACACCTTAAACACCTATAACACCTAAAAAAACAATAACACCTAAACACATATAACAACAAAAACACAAAACAACATAAAAACACATATAACAACTAAACACCTGAAACAACTATTACACCTACAACCACTAAAACACATACAGCAACTAAAACAACTAAAACAACTAAACAACTACATCAACTAAAACAACTAAAACAACTAAAACACATAAAACAACTAAAACATCCAAAACAACTAAAACACCTAAAACACCCAGAACAACTAAACAACTAAAATTAATATAACAACTAAAACACCTAAAACAACTACAACACCCAGAACATCTAAAACAACTGAAACACCTAAAACAACTTAACACATAAAACAACTACAACACCTAAAACACCATATACAACTAAACACCTAAAACAACTAAAACAACAACAACACCTAAAACAACTAAAACACCTAAACATTTAGAACACCTAGAGCAAATACAACACCTAAAACAACTAAAACAACTACAATAACTATAACAACTAGAACAACTAAAACAACTAAAACAACTAAAACAACTAAAACACATACAACAACTAAAACACATACAACAACTAGAACACCTAGATTAACTAAAACACCTAAAACAACTAAACAACTAAACAACTAAAACACCTAAAACAACTGTAACACCTAAACAACTAAGCACCTACAACAACTAAATACCAAAAACACCTAAACCAACTAGAACACCTAATTCAACTATACCACCTAAAACAACTAAAATATCTGGAACAAATAAAACCCCTATAACAACAAAATCACACATAACACCTAAAACACTTAAAACACCTATAACGCCAACAACACCTAAGACTCATACAACACCTAATACAACTAGAACACATTAATCAACTAAAACACCTAAAATACCTAGAACACTTAAAACAACTAAAACATCTATAACAACTATCACACCTAAAAATCTAAAACGCCTAAAACACCTACAACATCTAGAACACCTAAAACAACTAAAACACCTAGAACAAATAAAACAACTAAAACAACTATAACACCTATAACACCTATAACACCTAAAACCCCTAAAACACCTAGAACACCTAAAACACCTAAAACACCTAAACAAGTATGACACCAACAACACCTAAAAATACTAAAAACACCTAGAACAACTAAAACACATAAAACACCTATAACACATACAACAACTAAAACATATAAAAAATAACTAAAACACCTAAACGACTATAATAACTAAAACAACTAAATCAACTGAAGCAACCTAAAGAACTATAGCAACTAAAACAATTAAAACACCTACACCAACTGAAACAACTATAACAACCAAAAGACTAAAACAACTACAACAACTAAGACAACTAAAACAACTAAAACAACTAAAACATCCAATACAACTATAACACCTAAAACAAATAAAACACCTACAACAACTAAAACACCTACAACTAAAACACATAAAACAACTAAAACACCAAAAACACCTAAACAACTTAACACCTACTTCACCTATAACATATAAAACAACTAAAACAACTGAAACAGCTAAAACAAATAAAACAACTAATGCAACTGAATTACCTAAAACTACTAAATCACCTAAATAACTTAAACACCCAAAACAACCATAACACCTTAAGCAACTAAAACAACTAAACAACTATAAACAACTAAAACACCAGAAACAACTATAACACCTGGAACAACTACAACAGCTAAAACAAATAAACAACTAAAACAACTAAAACAACTATAACAACTAAAACAACTAGAACTAAATCAACTACAGCAACCAAAACAACTAAAACAACTAAAACAACTAAAACACATATAAAAACTATAACACCTGAAACAAATAAAACAACTTAAACACCTAAAACAACTATAACACCTCAAACAACTAAACACATAAAACAACTATATCACCTAAACGACTAAAAAACTAAAATAACTAAAACAACTAGAACAACTGAAACAAATAAAACAACTAAAACAACTGAAACAACTTAAAGACCTAAACAACTAAACACCTAAACAACTAAAACACCCAAAACACCTTGAACAACTAGAACACATACACAAATTAAAGCAACTAAAACACATAAACAACTATAACACCTAAAACAACTGAAACACCTATAACACCTATAACACCTTAAACAACTAGAACACCTAAAGCCCCTATAACACCTACAAAACTTAAACACCTAAAACAACTATAACAACTTAAACACCTCAAACAACTAAAACAACTAGAACACTTGAACAACTAAAACAACTAAACAACTATAACACCTATAACAACTAAAACACCCAGAACAACTATAACACCTATAACATCTAAAACACCTAAAACAACTAAAACACCTAAAACTACTAAAATACCTAAACAACTAAAACACCCAAAAAAACTAAAACACCTAGAACACCTATAACACCTAAAACACCTATAACACCAAAAACACTTATGACACCTAAACACCTATAACATCTAAAACACATACAACACATAAAACACCTAAAACACCTATAACACCTGAACACCTTAACCAACAAAAAACACATATAACAACATAAAAACACCTACAACAACTAAAATACCTGCAACAACTATAACACCTACAACAATTAAAACACCCACAACAACTAAAAAAATCCAAACAACTAAACAACTACAACAACTAAAACAACTAAACAACTAAAACACCTAAAACAACTAAAAACACCTAGAACACCTATAACACCTAAAACACCTAAAACACCATAAACACCTAAAACACCTATACACCTAAACTCCTACAACACCTAAAACACATAAAACACCTAAAGCAACTACAACACCTAAAACAACCAGAACAACTGCAATAACTATAACAACTAGAACAACTAAAAGAACTAAAACACCTAAACAACTAAAACACCTATAACTAAAACACCTACACTAACTAAAACACATACAACAACTAAAACACCTTAAACAACTAGAACACCTATAACAACTAAAATACTTATAACAACTAGAACACATAAAAAACAACTAAAACACTTAAAACAACTATAACACCTAAACAACTAAACACCTACAACAACTAAAATACCAAAAACACCTAGAACAACTTGAACACCTAATTCAACAATACCACCTAAAACAACTAAAATATCTGAAACAAATCAAACCCCTATAACAACAAAATCACAAATAACACCTAAACACTAAAAACACCTAAAAACACCTGTAACCCCCAAGACTCCTATAACATCTAACACAACTAGAACACATTAATGAACTAAAACACCTAAAATACCTAGAACACATACAACAAATGAAACATCTATAACAACTAGAACACCTAAAACAACTGTTACACCTAAAAATCTAAAACGCCTAAAACACCTACAACATCTAGAACACCTAAAACAACTACAACACCTAAAACAAATAAAACAACTGAACAACTATAACCTAAGACATCTATAACACCTTAAACACCTAGAACACCTTAAACACCTAGAACACCTATAACACCTAAACACCTAGGACACCTAAAACACCTAAAACAACTATAACACCTAGAACAACTATAACACATAAAACACCTACAACACATAAAACAACTAAAACATCTACAAAAAACTAAACACCTAAACAACTATAACAACTAAAACAACTAAATCAACTGGAAAAACCTAAACAACTATAGCAACTAAAACAATTAATACACCTACACCAACTGAAGTAACTATAACAACTAAACAACTAAAACAACTAAAACAACTAAAACAACTAAAACACTAAAACAACTAAAACATCTAATACAACTATAACACCTAAAACAAATAAAACACGTACAACAACTAAAACACCTACAACTAAAACACATAAAACAACTAAAACACCTAATACACCTAAACAACTAAACAACTAAACACCTACTACACCTATAACATCTAAAACAACTAAAACAACTGAAACAATTAAAACAAATAAAACAACTAATGCAACTGAATTACCTAAAACAACTAAATCACCTAAATAACTACAACATCCAAAACAACCAGAACACCTTAAACAACTAAAACAACTAAAACAACTATAAACAACTAGAACACCTGTGACAACTATAACACCTGAAACAACTACTACAACTAAAACAACTAAAACAACTAAAACAACTAAAACAACTATAACAACTAAACAACTAAAACAACTAAAACAACTAAAAAAACTAAAACAATTAAACAACTAAAACACATAAAAAACTTTAACACCTTAAACAAATAAAACAACTTAAACACCTAAAACAACTATAACACCTAAACAACTACAGCACATAAAACAACTAGAACACCTAAAACAACTAAAACAACTAAATAACTAAAACAACTAGAACAACTACAACAACTAAAACAACTAAAACAACTATAACAACTGAAACACATAAACAACTAAACACCTAAACAACTATAACACCTAAAACACCTTGAACAACTAGAACACATAAAAAAACTACAACAACTAAAACATATAAAACAACTATAACACCTAACACAACTAAAACACCTATAACAACTAAAACACCTGAAACACCTAGAACAAATAAAAAAACTTAAACACCTAAACAACTATAACACCTAAAAAAAACTATAACACATGAAACAATTAGAACACCTAAAACAACTAAAACAACTAAAACACATATAAAAACTATAACACCTAAAACAAATAAAACAACTTAAACACCTAAAACAACTATAACCCCTAAACAACTATAACACATAAAACAACTATAACACCTAGAACAACTAAAACAACTAAAATAACTATAACAACTAAAACATCTAAACAACTAAAACACCTAAAACAACTAAAACACCCAGAACAACTAAACAACTAAAATTAATATAACAACTAAAACACCTAAAACAACTAAAACACTCAGAACAACTATAACAACTGAAACACCTAAAACAACTTAACACATAAAACAACCACAACACCTAAAACACCATATACAACTAAAACACCTAAAACAACTAAAACAAATACAACACCTAAAACAACTAAAACACCTAAACAACTAGAACACCTAAAACAAATACAACACCTAAAACAACTAAAACAACTACAATAACTATAACAACTAGAACAACTAAAACAACTAAAACAACTAAAACACATACAACAACTAAAACACCTACAACAACTAGAACACCTAAATTAACTAAAACACCTTAACAACCAAATCACCTAAACAACTAAAACACCTAAAACAACTGTAACACCTAAACAACTAAACACCTACAACAACTAAAATACCAAAAACACCTAAACCAACTGGAACACCTAATTCAACTATACCACCTAAAACAACTAAAATATCTGGAACAAATAAAACCCCTATAACAACAAAATCACATATAACACCTAAAACACTTAAAACACCTATAACGCCAACAACACCTAAGACTCATACAACACCTAATACAACTAGAACACATTAATCAACTAGAACACCTAAAATACCTAGAACACTTAAAACAACTAAAACATCTATAACAACTATAACACCTAAAAATCTAAAACGCCTAAAACACCTACAACATCTAAAACACCTAAAACAACTAAAACACCTAGAACAAATAAAACAACTAAAACAACTATAACACCTATAATACCTATAACACCTAAAACCCCTAAAACACCTAGAACACCTAAACACATAAAACACCTAAACAAGTAGGACACCAACAACACCTAAAACAACTAAAAACACCTAGAACAACTAAAACACATAAAACACCTATAACACATACAACAACTAAAACATCTAAGAAATAACTAAAACACCTAAACAACTATAATAATTAAAACAACTAAATCAACTGAAGCAACCTAAAGAACTATAGCAACTAAAACAATTAAAACACCTACACCAACTGAAACAACTATAACAACTAAACGACTAAAACAACTACAACAACTAAGACAACTAAAACAACTAAAACATCCCATACAACTATAACACCTAAAACAAATAAAACACATACAACAACTAAAACACCTACAACTAAAACACATAAAACAACTAACACCTAAAACACCTAAACAACTTAACACCTACTACACCTATAACATATAAAACAACTAAAACAACTGAAACAGCTAAAACAAATAAAACAACTAATGCAACTGAATTACCTAAAACAACTAAATCACCTAAATAACTTAAACACCCAAAACAACCACAACACCTTAAACAACTAAAACAACTAAACAACTATAAACAACTAAAACACCAGAAACAACTATAACACCTGGAACAACTACAACAACTAAAACAACTAAAAAAACTAAAACAACTAAAACACATATAAAAACTATAACACCTGAAACAAATAAAACAACTTAAACACCTAAAACAACTATAACACCAAAAACAACTAAAAACATAAAACAACTATATCACCTAAACGACTAAAAAACTAAAATAACTAAAACAACTAGAACAACTGAAACAACTAAAACAACTAAAACAACTAAAACAACTTAAAGACCTAAACAACTAAACACCTAAACAACTAAAACACCTAAAACACCTTGAACAACTAGAACACATACAAAAACTAAAACAACTAAAACACATAAACAACTATACCACCTAAAACAACTGAAACACCTATAACACCTATAACACCTTAAACAACTAGAACACCTAAAACCCCTATAACACCTACAACAACTTAAACACCTACAACAACTATAACAACTTAAACACCTCAAACAACTAAAACAACTAGAACACTTGAACAACTAAAACAACTAAACAACTATAACACCTATAACAACTAAAACACCCAAAACAACTATAACACCTATAACATCTATAACACCTAAAACAACTAAAACACCTAAAACTACTAAAACACCTAAACAACTACAACACCGAAAAAAACTAAAACACCTGGAACACCTATAACACCTAAAACACCTATAACACCAAAAACACCTCTGACACCTAAACACCTATAACATCTAAAACACATACAACACATAAAACACCTAAAACACCTATAACACCTGAACACCTTAACCAACAAAAAAAACATATAACAACATAAAAACACCTACAACAACTAAAATACCTACAACAACTATAGCACCTACAACAACTAAAACACCTACAACAACTAAAAAAATCCAAACAACTAAACAACTACAACAACTAAAACAACTAAACAACTAAAACACCTAAAACAACTAAAACACCTATAACACCTATAACACCTAAAACACCTAAAACACCATAAACACCTAAAACACCTAAACACCTAAACACCTACAACACCTAAAACACCTAAAACACCTAAAGCAACAACAACACCTAAAACAACCAGAACAACTGCAATAACTATAACAACTAGAACAACTAAAAGAACTAAAACACCTAAACAACTAAAACACCTATAACAACTAAAACACCTACACTAACTAAAACACATACAACAACTAAAACACCTAAAACAACTAGAACACCTATAACAACTAAAACACCTATAACAACTAGAACACATAAAAACAACTAAAACACCTAAAACAACTATAACACCTAAACAACTAAACACCTACAACAACTAAAATACCAAAAACACCTAGAACAACTTGAACACCTAATTCAACAATACCACCTAAAACAACTAAAATATCTGTAACAAATAAAACCCCTATAACAACAAAATCACACATAACACCTAACACTAAAAACACCTAAAAACACCTGTAACCCCCAAGACTCCTATAACATCTAACACAACTAGAACACATTAATCAACTAGAACACCTAAAATACCTAGAACACATACAACAACTGCAACATCTATAACAACTAGAACACCTAAAACAACTGTTACACCTAAAAATCTAAAACGCCTATAACACCTACAACATCTAGAACACCTAAAACAACTACAACACCTAGAACAAATAAAACAACTGAACAACTATAACACTTAAAACACCTATAACACCTTAAACACCAAGAACACCTCAAACACCTATAACACCTATAACACCTAAACACCTAGGACACCTAAAACACCTAAAACAACTATAACACCTAGAACAACTATAACACATATAACACCTACAACACATAAAACAACTAGAACATCTACAAAAAACTAAACACCTAAACAACTATAACAACTAAAACAACTAAATCAACTGGAACAACCTAAACAACTATAGCAACTAAAACAATTAAAACACCTACACCAACTGAAGTAACTATAACAACTAAACAACTAAAACAACTAAAACAACTAAGACAACTAAAACAAATAAAACAATTAAAACATCTAATACAACTATAACACCTAAAACAAATAAAACACCTACAACAACTAAAACACCTACAACTAAAACACATAAAACAACTATAACACCTAATACACCTAAACAACTAAACAACTGAACACCTACTACACCTATAACATCTAAAACAACTAAAACAACTGAAACAATTAAAACAAATATAACAACTAATGCAACTGAATTACCTAAAACAACTAAATCACCTAAATAACTAAAACATCCATAACAACCAGAACACCTTAAACAACTAAAACAACTAAAACAACTATAAACAACTAGAACACCTGTAACAACTATAACACCTGAAACAACTACTACAACTAAAACAACTAGAACAACTTAAACAACTATAACAACTAAACAACTAAAACAACTAAACAACTAAAACACATATAAAAACTATAACACCTAAAACAAATAAACAACTTAAACACCTAAAACAACTATAACACCTAAAACAACTATAACACATAAAACAACTATAACACCTAGAACAACTAAAACAACTAAAATAACTATAATAACTAGAACATCTAAAACAACCAAAACAACTCAAACAACTAAAACAACTAAAAGACCTAAACAACTAAACACCTAAACAACTAAAACACCTAAAACATCTTGAACAACTTGAACACATAAAAAACCTGAAACAACTAAAACACATAAAACAACTATAACACCTGAAACAATTAGTACACCAATGACACCTATAACACCTTAAACAACTAGAACACCTAAAACCACTATAACACCTACAACAACTTAAACCCCTATAACAACTATAACAACTAGAACAACTAAAACAACTAAAACAACTAGAACACCTGAAACAACTAAAACACATAAACCACTATAACACCTGTAACAACTAAAACACCTATAACAACTATAACATCTATAACATCTAAAACACCTATAACACCTATAACACCTATAACACCAAAACACCTATAACACCTAAACACATATAACACCTAAAACACCTAAAACACATAAAACACCTAGAAAACATATAACACCTGAACACCTTAACCAACAAAAAAACACATATAACAACATAAAACACCTACAACAACTAAAACACATGCAACAACTATAACACCTATAACAACTAAAACACCTACAACAACTAAAACAACTGAAACAACTAAACAACTACAACAACTAAAACACCTAAACACCTAAACACATAAACAACCTACAACACCTAGAACACCTAAAACACCTAATGCAACTACAACACCTAGACAACTAAAACAACTGCAATAACTATAACAACTAGAACAACTAGAACAACTAAAACACCTAAACAACTATAACACCTATAACAACTAAAACACCTAAAACAAGTATAAGACCTATAACAACTAGAGCACCTAAAACAACTACAACACCTAAAACAACTAAAACAACTACAATAACTATAACAACTAGAACAACTGAAACAACTATAACAACTAAACAACTAAATTAACTATAACAACTAAAACAATTAAAGCAACTACAACAACTAGAACAATTAAATCAACTAAAACTCATTAAACAACGAAAACTCCCATACTACCTATAACATCTAAACAACTAAAACAACTAGAAACAACTAAAATATCTAGAAACAACTAAACAACTAAACACCTGTAATAACTTTACTTCCTAAAACAACTTAAATACATACAACAACTAGAACACCTAAAACAACTAAACAACTATACAACTAAAACACCTATAACAACTAAAACACCTAAAACAACTACAACAACTATAACAACTAATACAACTAAAACAACTATAACAATTAAAACAACTAGAACAACTAAAACAACTATGACAACTAAACAACTGAAACAACTAAAACAACTATAACAACTAAAACAACTAAAACAACTAAACAACTTAAACAACTATAACAACTAAAACAACTAAAACAACTTAAACAACTACACAAATAAAACAACTAAAACAACTAAACAACTAAAATACCTAAAACAACTATAACACCTAAAACATTCAAAACAACTAAAATAACTATAACAACTACAACAACTATAACATCTAAAACAACTAAAACCCCTGAAACAACTAAAACACCTATAACAACTAAAACACCTACAACAACTAAAAACACCTAAAACAACTGAATTACCTAAAACACCTAAACACCTAAACACCTAAACACCTACTACACATATAATATCTAAAACAACTCAAACACCTAAAACAACTTAACAACTATAACAACTAAATCAACTACAACACCTACAACAACTAAAACACCTAAAACAACTACAACAACTAAAACAACTAAAACAACTAAACCAACTATAACCCCTAAAACAACTACAACACATAAAACAATTAGAACACCTTAAACAACTAAAACAACTAAAATAACTAAAACAACTATAACAACTAAAACAACTAAAACAACTAAAACAACTAAAACAACTGAAACACCTAAACAACTAAACAACTAAACAACTACAACACCTAAAACACCTTAAGCAACTAGAACACACAAAAAAACTATAACAACTAAAACACCTACAACAACTATAACACCTAAAACAACTGAAACATCTATAACCCCAATAACACCCTAAACAACTAAACACCTAAAACCACTATAACACCTACAACAACTGAAACACCTAAAACAACTATAACAAATAAAACAACTAAAACAACTATAACAACTATAACAACTATAACAACTATAACAACTATAACAACTAAAACACCTAAAACAACTAAAACAACTTGAACACTTGAAACAACTAAAACCCCTAAACCACTACAACGCCTATAACAACTAAAACACCTGAACAACTATAACACCTAGAACAACTAAAACACCTAAAACATCTTGAACACCTAAAACACCTATAACACCTAAAAACACCTACAACACCTAAACACCTATAACACCTAAACACCTATAACACCTAAAAACCTCAAACTCCTAGAACACCTGAAACACCTAAAACACCTATAACACCTAAACACCGAAATCAACAAAAACACATAAAACAGCATAAAAATACCTATAACAACTAAAACATTGAACCAACTATAACATCTACAACAACTTAAACGCCTACAACAACTAAAACACCTACAACAACTACAACAACTAGAACAACTAAACAACTACAACAACTAAAACAACTCAAACAACTATAACACCTATAACAACTAAAAACACCTAAAAAGACTATAACACATGAAACAACTTTAATACCTAAACTACTGAAACACCTACAACAACTAAACCATCTAAAACAACTAAAACACCTAAAACAACTAAAACCCCTACAACAACTAAACACCTACAACAACTAAAACACATAAAACAACTAAAACCCCTAAAACACCTAAACATCTGAACACCTACTACACCTATAACA
>SDVV010017509.1:0-13971 GCA_016164225.1 Gammarus roeselii
ATGTGGGTGTTCTTGATGGCGTACAGACCTGTTTGGATGATGAGTAAAGTAAAATGTGGGTGTTCTTGATGGCGTACAGACCTGTTTGGATGATGAGTAAAGTAAAATGTGGGTGTTCTTGATGGCGTACTGACCTGTTTGGATGAAGAGTGAAGTGAAATGTGGCTGTTCTTGATGGCGTACAGACCTGTTTGGATGATGAGTAAAGTAAAATGTGGGTGTTTTTGATGGCGTACAGACCTGTTTGGATGAAGGGTGAAGTGAAATGTGGGTGTTCTTGATGGCGTACATACCTGTTTGGATGATGAGTGAAGTAAAATGTGGGTGTTCTTGATGGCGTAGAGACCTGTTTGGATGAAGAGTGAAGTGAAATGTGGGTGTTCTTGATAGCGTACATACCTGTTTGGATGATGAGTGAAGTGAAATGTGGGTGTTCTTGATGGCGTACATACCTGTTTGGATGATGAGTGGAGTGAAATGTGGGTGTTCTTCCAAGCATCACCTCTTCTTTAACACCTGATAAAACTCTTTCATCTTCCTAGCATCACTTCTTCTCCATTACCAGATGAAACTCTTTTGTCCTCCAAGCATCACCTCTTCTCTAATACAAGATAAAACTCTTTCATTTTCCAAGCATCACCTCTCCTTCATTACTTGATAAAACTCCTTCATCTTCCATGCATCACCTCTTCTCCATTACCAAATGAAACTCTTTTGTCTTCCAAGCATCACCTCTTCTCCATTACCAGATAAAACTCTTTTGTCTTACAATCATCACCTCATCTTCATTACCAGATGAAACTCTTTTGTCTTCCAAGCATTACCTCTTTTCCGTTACCAGATGAAACTCTTCTGTCTTCCAAGCATCACCTCTTCTCCATTACCAGATAAAACTCTTTTGTCTTACAATCATCACCTCTTCTCCATTACCAGATGAAACTCATTTGTCTTCCAAGCATTACCTCTTCTCCATTACCAGATGAAACTCTTTTGTCTTCCAAGCATTACCTCTTCTCCATTACCAGATGAAACTCTTTTGTCTTCCAAGCATTACCTCTTCTCCAATACCGATGAAACTCTCCCATCTTCCCTTGTGAGTTCGAGTCCCAGTGAAAAGCATCAGAGGCACATCGGCCCTAAGAACATCACTCACACACCCACCCTCTTTGAAGGATGGGGAAACGCTAAATGAGAATTGCATATGGTCAAACAACCAAATCTTTCAACAAAGGCGACAGTCTACCAGTTTTCAAACTTTGTCTCGCTACTTAACTGAGTTATTTTCTAAAGTGCCTTTCAGGGCAAAACAAGAAAGTGCATCAAACCGTACAAAATAACTCCAGTTTCACGTAAAAGATTTTCACACATCTTAAAAAGAACATTCCCTCTCCGAATAAAATATATTGTTTATATTTTACAATATAGAAGATTGTAACAAACCATTGTTTCATGTGGCCGTATGATATACCAAATATTATATCTATCATTGATGGAGCCGTCTGAGAGCTAGCAATAATCACCAAACAAAAAAAATTGCATCAGTCTTTGGGACCAGTTTTTTTATAAAGGAATTATACTATATTTTTGCAACAAGCATTCACCTGTTGCAAAAAGTTTAAGTTGTATATTAGCAGCCGAAAAGTTAATAACATGAATAGCCATGCCCAGTCAGTTCATGATAGAACGACAAATGGCAAAAATATGGCAATGAAAACCTCTCAGAAATTCTAACTCAAAAAAGGCTCTGGTTTGCTCATTTAAAACTTTTCAAGATTCAACACTAGTTGGATTTAGAACGACGGAAACGAAATATCGTTTCAACATTTATAGATTATTTGACCTATAAAAGGAATTCCAAATGTCTACATGCAGTTTAACGATTCTTTCAACGCTCAGGTATGGTCCATAGGGCCAGTTGTTATATAAGATGATTTTCAATATTCTGTACACTCATATGTAAATAAATCGCACAAATGAAATACATGTTACACTGAAATAGCTGTCTAAACAGTGGTCTATAAACATAACATCTCTTACATCGTGTTCAGACAGAAAAACTTCTCGTGGGAAATTTCCTGCACTTGAGAACCATTACACTTGTCCACACAAGAAACGATCATCTAAATACAATAATGTGCTCCATCGCATTTGAAGTATCGTTTATATCTGAACTTGATAAGATTACGCAGTGCCAGCCAGCTAGCCATGTAGATCTAAATTACGCATCTATGATAACACAAAATAGAGGTAACCATCGATGAGCTAGGAGAGGTATTGCACAATCTAAAAAAAAAATACAATTGCTCTCGTCAAACCATCGTTCCTTCTATTTTGTTAAATGCGACTCATCTCTATTAATTTCAACAACTAAATTATTGGAATTATCCTATTCCTGTCTGTTGCCGTTTTCGTGATGAGGCTATTATTTGTTGTGACTATCAAAGGCATCGCCAAGGTCCCATTCTACTGGGCCCTCCGACAGATTAAGTTGATCATAAAGGTGACAAGCCGCCCATCGCCACCCAAAATTAAGCTAGATACACCCGTGATCAATATGACTTGCCATAATGGGAAAACAGGCTCACTGCATTGCAATAGTCTTCCTCAAACAGCACCCGTGATCAATATGACTTGCCATGATGGGAAAACAGGCTCACTGCATTGCAATAGTCTTCTTCAAACAACACCCGTGATCAATATGATTTGCCATGATGGGAAAACAGGCTCACTGCATTGCAATAGTCTTCCTCAAACAGCACCTGTGATCAATATGACTTGCCATGATGGGAAAACAGGCTCACTGCATTGCAATAGTCTTCTTCAAACTACACTCGTGATCATTATGACTTTGTCCGGATGCAAAACAGGCTCACTGCATTGCATAGTCTTCCTCAAACAACACTCGTGATCAATATGACTTGCCAGGAGGGAAAACAGACTTACTGCATTGCAATAGTCTTGCTCAAACATCTCTCTTTGCGTTGCCGCCAGTAAAATAACATATTCTAGCAGGATGATCAGTAGTTGCACAAAGTATTCCCTTGCCTGCCCCATACAGTCCTTGCTCGACTACACCAGTTCTCTGCTCATTACAATTTCCTCAGACTGATGTAGAGTGTTCCTCATACTTGATTAGATCAGATCTGTTGACATCTTCCTCAGACTGATTTGGAGTTGTCATTGACAACTCGATACACTAAGCTGTTCCAGCCCTTGTCTCACGGTCTTTGTCTCGATACCTAATGGCAGTTTCAGCGCTGTTGGAGTATCTAGTGACGCTAGCAGCGAGTCTGTAAGTATGTTCTTTTAATATACCTAGTATATTATCAGCCTGCTCTTCCTGCATCCTTTCGTCACCCTTACCAGTTTATTATATGCACACTATCGGAAAATACATTAAATTATACCAATACGTGCATACCGTTGCTCTATATTAAATCGACCTGCAGCGCCCTCATGGAGGCGAACAAGGAGCAAGTATTTTCCTTATTTGATCAATATCTTATAGAATTTATGTTGCCAGCTTCTATCTCAAAAATGACTGGTAAATGGATTGTATTGTTTAATCGTGACTACTGATTAATGATAATAGAATGAGTTTAAATTTAATAGGGAAGGTGGTGCAGCAAAAGACTTGATAGTAGTAAGATAAGACACTCTCATGTTTGGGTGCGTGATAAAAAGTGAGGGGAGCAACGATTTAAATTATTAGTGTTCGAGCATCGACCAACATGTTGCTAGAACACACAAACGCTGAACTACTCTGCTCATATAAACACAACCGCCCCGATCTTTTCCAAAATACTTGTAAGTATCATTCATAGAGTATGGTGACACTTTTAGGAATGTATCAATAGCTCCCAGGACCTGTTCTGTGCTCTAAACAGGACGGAACATGCTAGTGAGTCACTCGAATTTGTTGCGTCAGTGATGACACTTGTCTAACTAAGCTAGTGATTGTAATAAATTGAATGACCCGAAAAAACTAACAGCGAGTGTGATGCCAAACCTCCTTCAGATGCAAGACGTGCCCACCGCTCCGGAGAGTAATTAAATCTTTAGCTGCACCTTCTTACAATTATTTGGTTTTTGATGCAGCCAACTGGTCAATTTATTAGCTTGTGGAAGAGCCAGCAATAGATATTGTTTAACGTAGGATAAAACCTTGCCAAAAAATATATAAACATTAAAGCATGGGATGAAAAATACTTGAACAGTTTACGTAAAATGAAATGATTAAACATTTAATAATTAAACTTTGAATATAAATAACATTTTAAACCTATAAAGCTATAAAAAAAAGTGTTTATCAGCGATTATAAGGTCATTTGCCCTGCACATCTTGATGCAGTTAAATATTTCCGACTTCTGACTACATCAGCATCTTTGTTTCTAGCTTTGTATGTCCACTTTAACTGTTAATCTATTCCTTCCATATAATAGCCTGGGTATGTTTATCTCGCAATAGTGCAATTACCTTTAATTATTTGTCCCATTATTTACTTAGAAATACTGAAACCTGATGGGTGAATTAAAGAGGAGGTGCAGAGATTGTAGAGGTGGTCCAGCAAAAGGTGGAGGATGAAATTGATGAATTAGAAGAGGATGAATTTCAATTTTTTTGTATCGGTTACGCTAATCGATTTTGCTAACTTGGAATACAGGTTAATGTTTATCTGCTCTATTTTTCTGTCTGAGGTACTGAAAATAAATTAGAGGACTGAAACCCCCCTTTTTTTTCTCAAACAGCTTGTTCTATATATGGAAATATAGTTAATTTAATATGTTTAATTCATTAATCAAAACGATGAAACTTTTTTATTATGTTCTATCCGGTTCTGTTAATTTCAACAGGCTTAGTACCTTGGTAGTTTTTGTTACGAAGTAGTTGTTGGAGAATAGGATAAAAAAATACTTCAGGAGCCTCCGGTAAGCGACTAATTCCGTATTATTAAGGTTAATTATATCAACGGAAGACGGAATAAATAACGGCGTGACGGGCTATCCTCGCTGATAGTAGAAGTTAGAAAAAAACACTGACAATCCAGGGCGGTCAGTGTCAAAGGGTCTAGCCACATGAAAGATGGTCTAATAAATGGATATAGTCGGAACAAGCATCCTCAGCACTGAAGTTGTGACCTAGTAGAAGTCTACCTAAGGCCAGGATCGCACTGGCGAAGACGAAGAGTTCTAAAAGCATATTTTATTTACGTCGGAAGCTAATGTCTTAAAATCAATTAATTCGGTTGTTCTGTACTGGGGGAGCGAAGTGTGAGTGGATTTCATCGTTCGATGACAGGGCCCTGACTCAAGTCAGGTCCTTGAGTGTGACGGTGATTGTCTCAGAAGCGACCGATTTAGTAAGGTAACCTTTTCTTCCCCTGCATCAACAGTGTACTTCACACACATGCTCAGTGTGTTATTACCGGCATAATATGATTTAATGTAGGGACCAATACGCGTCATCCATCTCCCCCCTACTCCCACTCTGCTATACACTCTCTTCCTTTCTCAATAATTTTCTTCCCTCACCGTCTCCTTCCGTCCAGATCCCTTTTCATCACCCGTTCATTTTGTCCTTTTTCCAAAAATAAAATCGTCGCTAATGAACCAAAATTCCAGGAAAAATGTGCATCTATTATTCCAATCCCATTCCTGATTCCGGAAAGAAATACGAGATGAGCCCTTTGGTTACGACTGTACAAACTGACATAAAATGTGAAGCGTAAACGAGACGAAGGAACAATTCTGCAAAGAACGCAAGATACTCCATACTCTTAATTGACACCCAGTAAATAATAATTGTAACATTTTTTTATATGGGTGACCACACTAAATGTCTCATTTTCAGACGCTCTTTTAGCTAAATGTAAGGTATAGATCTAGAAGAACTGCATTGAAAAAAAATATATATATTTATGAAAAGAAATTCACTAGCATTTTTAGCATCAGCAGGTACGTTCTGACCTGCCAATGGCAATGATCTGTTTATTACACCAATTTAGTAGAACTTTTTATTACGGAAATAATGGTTTGATTTATAATCCATTCTACGGGAATTAGAATAAAACTTCCTACTTTATGTTACATTGGCACCATTCGTATTATTTCAATAATTATTTGTTCATTGCATTGACAATGCGCATCGCATTGCCATTCGCATCCAACAAAAGCTATGGTTGTAGGGCAATAAGGGCCTTTGAGCTGTTGATGGGACACTCCTCAGTCATTGGATTCTTGTTACCAACGAAATTATTTGTCTTGGGTAAGGCGTGGTGCAAATGATAAAACTAGGACAAAATTGATCGAACAGCATATATATAGACATTGGCACAGCCGCGCCTTTTGGCGGAATGGTGTTATAAAGTAATAGCAAAACAGTCCTTCACACATCGTCATATGCACACACACATACAATTCTCCACCATGAAGGGCAAAAAAGTCCCGCTTGGAGCACGGTCATTCACTAGAGGTCGGTGTCAGCAGCGGGACCTGACAGCGTCCACGGACTTACCCTAGCAGCACCACATGTCCCGTCTTATTCTCCGTAACCTGTTATTCCGTTACACAACAAGACGGCTAAGGCGCGGCTGCTCGCAGGGCGCCTTAGCCTACTAAATCTTGCACTGATGATCTATAATTGCTTCTACCCTTTACACGCTTACTCGCTGTATCCACACCGATATATATTTTCTCCAAAGTCTTCTTAACGGTAGCAATCCAACCAAGCCTAGATCTCCCACAAAATCTACATCAACTCACTTCTGCCTTCATCACCACTGTCACCCATCTCACTTCATCCCTGCACCCGATCCACCTCGGACTTTGCTTACATATTCTACATCATGGCTACCAGGATACTTGGAGTTTCCTTGTAGTAGAGCACGCCACAGCGAAGTTGCCACCAGACTACACCAGTGAGGGCATTTTTACTCATGCTTTGGCATCAGCACGTGCACGTGGCTTCCACATTCACCAGTCACAACCCGGCTTGGCGCTGCGTAGAGTTGTTCTCTCAGTGAGGGAATCCGCTAATTGGAGAAGGATCAGAAACACAGCTAAGGTACTTCCTGAATCACCATTTTAAACTCAAACTTTTTGATGCGACAAACAATTGTGTAACACGTTTGATCCAACGTATTTTCAGTGCATTCGACATGGCACTTTATTTGTTTATGTTCATCGACGTTGACTAACCTTTTAGAATCTTCCATATGTTTATAACCACGAATTATTCAAACCGTTCATGGATTGAGTATAACTTCTAGACTTTCAATCTGTCATAATAATTAATTTATTTCAACTCTGTTACTTCTAGGAGGAGGGTTCTTTGATCTTCTTCAAATTGTTTACATCTTTTCGTTTATGTGGGATCGTACAGATGGTCGATAGCCTTCAACTGTTTGGTTTATTTGCTTCCATAGAGTCAATCAGCCATTGTAGTATCCCTTACTACAATGGTTCTTGTCCCTGAAACACAGCCTCCTGTCACTACCATCGATCTTAGTAATTTGTTCATCGAATTAAAACATTGTTTTGTGATAGTGGGCCTAAGTCACGCAGACCTCCTTTGACATAAATGCCTGCATTATTGCTTAAATAACGTAAAAACCTACATAACGTAATGACTAAAATAACGTAAAGACTTAGATAACGTAAAGACATTTCTAACGTGAAGACTCTGTTTAAAGGTCAAACATGTTTTTTTCGTATTTTATTAATTGAAAAATAGATTCGTTGAACGTCATGTTGTTTCCGCGGCCCATTTAAAAATTTATTTTAGATCATCTTGAACATTTCTACATCCCTCGTATCCTTCACTATGCCTAGGATACTGTTATCGTCTGCAGACAAGGACACTGATGAATGTAGGCAGTTTTTGATTGGATCAGGAGCAATTACTGAGACAATCAGAGGGCAAAGCTCAGTGCTTTGTGGGACCACACTATGAACTTCCTATGAGCCTCAGGTCTCCCCATTAACTACTGAACTTTGGGTTCTGTCTTGAATAAAAGTTTTGATACATTCATAAACATTTCCACTGATACCAGCGTTACGTAGTTTTTATAACAGCATACTATGATCTACTTTGTTACATGTCTACGCCATATTTAAATCAATCACATTCACCTTTGATATGTAACACACTTGATTTATTATTTCATTTCTAATGCTGTAGAAGATAGGTCAACCTGTTTCTTTTTCTTAAGAAACCATGTTGCTTGGAGTTGTACCACTTATACTACTAATCATCGTTGTATTATTTTTTCTAATATTTTGACTACCTGTGACGTCAAAGAATTTGATTTGTAATTTCATTGGCTTGTGAGGCTACTTCTCTTTTCTAGAGGAAAGACGTCAGCAGGTTCCATTGCTTGTGGGATATCAGTGGAGTAAAAAAAAATCGTCCAGAACATTCGTAATCGGCTTTACAGAACCTGCTAGCATTGTTTCAATAGAATAGTTTGGATGTCGTCAGGCCAGAGTTTGATTTTGCTACCTCTGCCATCGATAGCTTTCGTATTTTGAGAGAAGCCATTGTTGCGATTCGTCAATGCAAATTTCGAGGCGGTCCCAAAATTTAGTTAATACCTTTCCTGGTACTAAATACTCGCTTGTAATTTGTACTCAGTAGTTTGCTCATTACCTCGTTTTTCCAGTTGAAGTAATTTTTGAATTAGAATCCAGTTTTAATTTTGGAGATGGAAAATATGGCTTCAAACTAAAATTTAAATTACATTTCCAGCATTTTTTCAACAAATGTTTTTAATTTTCTCTTATTTTACAGTTATGTGAACTTTTTATTCCATTTCAATTGAAATGAAAGTTTTTTTTTCGTTTTCTTGGTACATATGAGCTAACTTCTTCGCTAAGTTCTTGCCATTTTATTGCCAACTTGTTCACGACGTGTTCCTTTCTGAATATCACTTACTGCTTTTGAAATTGGTTTTATTTTATGAATATTTCAAAAACACACCTGCAGCAGTCCATCATACAATTGATTGCTAGTTCCTTCCACACTGTCCGCCAAGTCATTGATCTTTTTTCGATCAATGTTGGGTTTTATTTGCCCAATTTTTTTCTGTACTGGAGAAGTGCAATTGCCTGAAAGTCACGCTCTAGGAACATTTTTTTTCCTTTTTCCCGAGTACCTTATCAAAATGACATTATCTGACCTTGTTTCGATCACATCTTGATCAAAGAGCAAAATTTCATATATTTTGACAATTATGATATACTGAAACAAATTAACAAACACGATTTTTGGAATATTTTTATTTCATGTTGATTCTTCAAGAATCTGTGTAAGAAACTATTCATCTGCTAAATCGAACAGTACTTTAACTTGAATTGTAACAGCTGGCGATGTATTTCCTGTGCCAGTTATATAGCTACCAGGTGCAGCCGCTTGATCATTGTTTTTTTCCATCCGGTAACTAAAAACTTTCGAGTCATCGCAGATAAAGATTCTGAATTCAAACTGGTTACTATTTGGCATATCTACCCGTACAATTTCAATTGCGTTCCCAAGGGGTACATACTCACAGATTGTCGGTCCAAACACTGACCTAATCAGGCTTTCAGCTTTTTTCTTTTTTTAATGAGGAACTCACACAGATAATTCGAATACATAAACTTTCCAAAAGTCAAGCCAATCTTTCGCATATATTGCATTACCAGCATATCTCCTATTTGTACGATTGCTGATAGAATAATTGTCACTTTTTATATTACTTTCGGGCGTGTCTCAGTCATGGTAATGACGAGTGGATTGCTTTCGTATTTAATGGTCTGCATGATTTTTTTTCTGCCTTTTTGGCTGGTGTCATGAAGGCCTCGTAAATTCAAACGGTGACAGTTGTTCATTTGAATTTGATCGGTGTTTTTTCTGTATTTTGTTTCTTCCATCATCTCTGGGCTGGTAGCTTTTCCATAGAAGAATGCTTTGGCTTGCAAAATCAATATGGTTGATTCTCCAGCGTTTCTTTATAAAGGCACGTCTGTTCATCCCATTCTCTCCACTTACTGATCCTAACCAAGAAGCCTCACAAGCAGGACACTATTACTTGCATGATCCATTTCGCGAACACGCACGCGTGGTGACTCATCACGAGCTGATCAGCAATGATTTGGTGACGGCGGTGTACTGCTACTGATTAGCGGTGACGGCGGTGTACTGCTACTGATTAGCGCTTGCTGTTATCACAAAAGGCGTCTGACATCACGCAGCGGCGTGTTGTCCAGGTCACCGTGACGGTGACGATTCTTGTTGATGCTACGGGAGAAATCTGATTTTCATGGTTTTGAAAACGTTTGTCACCACGTGGTACAAGAGCATAATGGCCTCCGATGCTATGGCCTTCGGGGTAGTTCTGGGGAAGCGGTGGATTGTTTGGATTGACGTGATCATAGGAACTATATTCATGCAGTATGATAATATTTCTTCCGCTCATCATGTATATTTTGTTGATTCTGCTGCTGCTCATGGATTTTCTTACTTTTCTAATATGATATCAATCGCACAACTTTTTGTTGCTTTGCATATGGCGATAGTAATTTGCACACCCTTGAATGAATTTTATCCACGTTCAATGTTTTTATTGGGACCAGGATTCTCAACCCGATTTTCCTTCACGGCTGCTGATTGCCCTTCCGTGGTTGTAGTGTTCAAGAGCGTCATCATTACCATGATCACCTTGATCCCGTACTGTGGTGACCAGCAGTCCGCCCTGTACCTTGACCGCCAGTTGGTCTTTTGATAAATTTCTTAATCGCAACATCAAAAGTTATCTCGTGGCAGCAGTTTTAATGATACAGTTTCCACCCGCTGACGACGCGTTACCTAATATTTGTTTACACATCTTAGAAATGGTTAACCTCGAGATTATCCATTCATTTTGTCCCTCAAGCTCAACATTGAAGGTCTTCACACATCAGTACATAAAACAAGTATAACTTTGAACACATCAGTAGGACTATTAGCAGTATTATTATCCTTGCACGTGTTGCACACTCAATCCTTGAATATTATTGTTGACTGAGTTTTTATTTTATTTTTCTGAATATTGAAACCTTCGCCCTTAGAGAAATGAAATAACAATAATTAAATTTCGACGTCAGATAAATTAAAACATCGAGCAAGGACCTTACATGAAAGTCAGAAAAGATACGCCTGCCACAAGTCACACTGTTTTATGGGATTTTACTTAGCTCATCGTCCAGGTCCTCTGCTTGCATGCAATGCACACCGCATCACTCATTAAGAGTGATTTGGCCTAGAACTCTTGACTCTCTGTAGATAGCTTTGTTTCTTTGCTTATTTCTATTTGATAACGGTATTTTCGAGAGTGTGTTCCCCTTTCACTTTGCGACAGCATTTAGTTCAAAAATATATAGCTCGTTTTTCTTTTTAAAAGAAAGGCAATCAATGTCTTGTATTCCGATGTCCTACAGCATAAATTGTTAACACTATTGCATACGTCACTTTCTTCCAACAAACTGGTTTAATTTTTTCATACAGATGATTCACTATTTGTCGCTTAACTAACAAGATCACAAATGGATTTCGGATTAGTCGCCCCAACACTTTCTTTCAAGCTTTGCCTTTTTGGGTCGCGTTCTGAACCGAGGGAATTAGATTATAGTTCCGGTCGAATAAGCAGATGGCGAGTGGTAGAATGCAACCAACTCTGAATTTGTCACACTTTCGAACTTTGTTGTGGTCTCTTTCTAGCTAACTTGGGAGCCAGTGGGCAGACGTTCTCACATCACAAAGTCAATTGTAAGTTCATGTCCTGGGACGCGAACTTACCACCATCTTCCAACAACTCCATAGTTAGGCAATCAATGATTCCACTCGCATCGACACCATTTTAATAACCTCATCAACTTACTCTTTCTTTCTTTGCATTTTAGCTTTCTCCTCTCACACACCTTACCAAATTTGGTAATAGTTACACAACTTCTTCTCCAAGTCTGCCCCCGGTATCGTGTCATCAACAAACAACAATTGAATCAACTGCCGATTTGCGTACTCGTTCATAACAACTCCAAGACTCGACTTAATATTGTCTCGTTTTCCTCATGACCACTACATCCAAATATATCTTAGCCAGACAGTTTTCGCAGACCAGAGAAACAGGAAATATCTGACCGCCTCATCCTTCACCACTTCCAAAGCCACATTGCTCTTTGCTGACTGCACCAGTCGTATTCTTTATATTATTTTTTATTCAACACTCTCAGGTATATGGCTTGCCCACAACACAGAACAAAACTAATACCACTAGAATTATTTCATTATCATAGATCAGTTATATCTGTATTCAACGGAACAAACAGTAATTCGCCCTGTGTAAATCAGTCCCACTCAGTCACCATTATTCACCAGTTTTCAAGCCACTCAACCTTAATGCCTACCAAACCCATCGCTTCCAAACGTTCATCCTTACCACAGCCTCTTTAAAACTGCTCGTAACATTTATTTATTCAAATCCGGCATCGTTACATCAGCACCCACAGCAACAATGTAGCCTCTCTGACATCCTCAAACTTCAACATTTCTTCAAAATGTTTACCTCTCTTTTTCCTCTCATCGTCAACATCGTCAACCCTTCCCCCCCCCAACTGCCTCTCCCACACTCCCATCATCTCTTCCGGCTCTCCTATTTGCCTGTTTTTCACCCCGCAATTGTTTTATCGGATTCTCTTTGCGCCCTGGGCCGTCCGATCGAAAACAGGCATCAGAGTTCCAGCTACCCTCTCCTGAATTCTCCATTATTGGAAGGTACTGCAGATGGGATTTTCTTTTCTGGGTCCGATAAGGTTTTATCGCTGCTCGTTATCACCGACAACACGAAAACAAGTCTTTCACTTCTTTAGAAGCAAGACTTCGAGAATTTTCCTTCGACCGCCCTCCTGACGCGTCGCCTCGGGGCTAAGAAAGGGCTCGACTCATTTGGAAAAGAACGATTCTTTTAACTTCGCCTAAAAGGAAGCGCTGCACTAATTATAAATGGTGCCCCGCTCTGCCCTCAGGGGCCACGCTCTGCTCACTCTGCTCCGACGATGATATGCAAAATTTGCAGATGGCTCCAAGCTCTGTTTACAGAAAGCTGCGCTTTGATACGACACTACGCAGTGTTCATTGATGGCACTAACCTCCGTTTACAGAAAACGGCCCTTTGATACGACAGTACACAGCGTGCACTGATAGCCTCAAACTCATATTCATTGTGATCTGATCACGTTACGCAGTGTTCATAGATGGCACAACGCACTGCTAACAGAAAGCGGAACTCTGTTTAATGGAGTTACGCAGTGTTCACAGATAACACAACGCACTGCTAACAGAAAGCGGAACTCTGTTTAATGCAGCTACGCAGTGTTCACAGATAACACAACGCACTGCTAACAGAAAGCGGAACTCTGTTTAATGGAGCTACTCAGTGCTCACAGATGGCACCGCGCACTGCTAACAAAAAATGGAACTCTATTTAATGCAGCTACGCAGTGTTCACAGATAACACAACGCACTGCTAACAGAAAGCAGAACTCTGTTTAATGGAGCTACTCAGTGCTCACAGATGGCACCGCGCACTGCTAACAAAAAATGGAGCTCTATTTAATGCAGCTACGCAGTGTTCACAGATAACACAACGCACTGCTAACAGAAAGCGGAACTCTGTTTAATGGAGCTACGCAGTGTTCACAGATGGCACCACGCACTTCTAACAGAAAGTGGAACTCTATTTAATGGAGCTACGCAGTGTTCACAGATAACACAACGCACTGCTAACAGAAAGCGGAACTCTGTTTAATGGAGCTACTCAGTGCTCACAGATGGCACCGCGCACTGCTAACAAAAAATGGAGCTCTATTTAATGCAGCTACGCAGTGTTCACAGATAACACAACGCACTGCTAACAGAAAGCGGAACTCTGTTTAATGGAGCTACGCAGTGTTCACAGA
>SDVV010017510.1:0-13971 GCA_016164225.1 Gammarus roeselii
TAATCGATGTTGGTCAGTTTCAATTACAACAGTGTCAGATGATGTTCCTATCTTCTTATAGTTACATACCTGGAGCATTGCAGACGTATTTTGTCTGAACGCTTCCCACTCGCATGTTGAATGCAGATCGTTATAGATGGGTTCGACGACTAACAATAAGTGGCTGTCCGCTAATACGGAATACATATTGCTTCTGTCGGAAATGATATAAAAGTGGTTGGAACGTAATAGGACGTTTCTTAACTCCGGGATGACCAATGACGCATTGTCAATCGTAAGTGGGTGTGCTATTAGCGTGTATACGTCATAAGTTTCTTTAGATGCTAAGGGTATCACCATAAGGTATTTGTGGTGACCCACTCGTTGTATTTGCAATATTTTGACTATCTGAGTTAGTTGATAGCGGTGGATTTCGACAGGAAATTCTAACGAGGGGAAGGATAAAAGGCCTTCAGCGACGATTCGTTCTAAGGAAGGTAAGTCTAATAATTTGGGATTTAAGATCCCTTCTTCGAGTAACATTACGGTTACTTCACCAGCTTTAAAGGTGTTCCGTATGTCGGTTATGCTATCTCCGAGTTGTTCTAGATTCCATTTAATAGCAGAGTGTAGGTCGGCAATTGCTTGCGCTCCGACTAATTTATCGAGTATTATTGTAACCCGGTCAAAAGAATCAGAGACATTTTTACTCAGCATGTCTATTCGCTCATTAGTTACTTTCAGCAACTTGTTTTGCTTCTGGACGTTACTATTTAGAGTAGCGATGTTATCTTTGTCCTGATTGCCGATATCAAAGATTTTTGATAGTAACAGACTACCTAGAAATCCTATACCTAGGCCAAATACAAGGGGGCTCCTAGCTTCATTTTCATTTTGGCGTACCGGTCTAGCTTGAGACAAGTAATCAAGGAGAACGTGAGATGTATTAATGCTAGTTACATATACATTGGTTATAGACTCTTCGACGTGAGTGTCATTAAAAGTAAGATTAGTAGCAAGCGTATTTAAATTAGTTGTTATTCTAGTGTATCCACTTGAGCCAGCTTGTTTCAAACTGTTCCATGTGGCGGTGGATTGTGCCTTAAAGAGCCGGTAAGTTTCCCACAGTTCCGATCCGCGGCCAGAGCAGACCAGGAGATCAGTTATATAGTTAATTTGGGTTAGGTAGTTAGTTTCTAGTTGGAGAACCAGAAACGGATATCTATTGATTTGGTTAGTCGTGGCTCCTTTCAGTCCTAATTTGGATAATACCTTGGCCACTTGTATAGCCACGTTCATATCTGACACGAAGCGTGAACAGGTGTGATTTATTACATCTAGATTAATACGGGACAGGAGAAATGAACCAGGAGTCCTTGCTTGACCCGTCCATTGGGTCACGGAAGCTAAGGGCGGTTCGTCCCATTCTGTGTTGCGAAGGCTGTCGTCCCATCGCAGTGGGTTTGCGTGTACAGCGAGTACAAGAGCCACCAGCGTAGCGGCTGTCAGCCCCATAATACGAGGGGTGGCCTGTAACAGTACATTGTTGTTAGGGCAACTATAGAATAACAGCTAAGGGTTAGTATCTAACTCCTATAATTCGCAAGTTAGTAGACACAGTATATATTCCCGGCAAGTAGTTTGCGAGTCGTTCGACTTAATTCTAATTGAACAATAGTAAACACAAGGGTTAGTACAGTGCTGGTTTACACAATCTACTAAATACATTCATAGCACATCTTGTTAACTCAAGAGTGGGTTGTCAAGTTCGTTTACTGGACTGGACGGCGTTGCGTCTGTTCTCTCGGCCGGCCGGCATGGTGGCAGGGCAGTTGACCTTGGCCTGGAGTACCGTTAGTGGCGACGGGCTTCCCTGTGAGGCTGCACTCGCAGCAGCGGTGGAGCCAGTTTGTCCTGTAGTCGTCCATGCGTTGATGCAGGTACCGTTGCAAGGTCGTCGGCAGTGCTGGGCACTGGGGGAGAGTGTGGCAACGTCTCGGTGGCTTACGCGTTCCTTCTAATCACAATGTAGTCGGGGTGTACTATGAAAGTTTTTTCAGAGGCAACTTCTAGCAGTTCCCATGCGTTTCCTTTTTGTTGCTTTACTATAAACGGTCCGCTAATAGGCAAGTCCAGCTTTTGCTTAGGGTGAGGACGGTGTTTGTCTATTTTAGCGTAGACTCTTTGACCAATTTCAATGATTTTCTCCTTTCGGTTGATGTTGGTGTAATCAGTGTAAGCACTTTGAGCTTCTAGAAGCTTCTTGTGACAGTGCTGGCGAATGTCGGCTATTCGTCTCATATGTTGTTGGAGTTCATCTTCCGAATAAGATAGCTTAGGAGGAGTAAGGGTTATAGAGGATGAGTCAAATCCGTATAAAGCGTAAAAGGGTGATTCGTGGATGCTCGAATTGAAGGTATTTATGGTGAGTTGAATCACGGGTAGAAGTTTGTCCCAATCGTTCAGCGCCAGTTGGTTAGTGTAGATTCGTAATAATTTGTTTACTTCGCGATTAATTCGCTCGGCGAGACCTTGTAAAGCTGCATGATACGGAGCAATTTGGACTTTCTTAGTCTTGTAATATTGGAGAAAGTTGGACATCTTTTCAGATGTATACTCGGGTGCGTTATCGGTTATGAGTACGTTACTGAAACCGTAGTTCGAAATGACTTGGCTCAACGCGTTAATTATAGAGTCAGTATCTTTATGCTTTAGTGGGAAAAGGATTGTGTACCTAGTGGTGTAATCTCTAAATGTTAGTATATATTTATTTCCTTCTTCAGTGACATGGAGGGGACCTAGAATATCTGAAGATATGGTGTGGAACGGTCTTATTGGAATAGGATACTTTTTTTGGGGGACTGCTTTTGACGTTTTTTTGGCTAGAATACATAGTTCGCAATCGTCACAAAGAGTTTTGATCAGGGCACGCTCCTGCGCGTGATAGAAGTTTCGTGCAAACAGTTTGAGGGTCCGTTCCGGACCTTGATGTCCAGCAGTTGTGTCGACATGCATTAGTTTGAATGCCTGTGGCATAATTTCTGTGGGAATGTAAGGTACCAGGAACTCGTTTTTCAGGCTTCCTCGGGTTAATTCTCGTACTATGTAGATTGTTCCATTAATAAGTCGACTTTTCAGTAAGATCTTAGTGGGAATAGATGATTTGTTGGTTGCATTTTCTGTATCAGATAAACGATTTTTTAGCTGGTTAAATAATTCACGACAGGAGGGATCCTTGCGCTGGGCCGTTCGTAGTTCTTGTTCCGTCCAGGGCACTTTCTCGGGGATGCATTCTTGCAGGGCAGTCTTGCAACTTTCGTTTCTCGCGTTGAGGTCGTCTCGGAACTGAGTAGCTAAGTTTTCCGTAGTACTATGGGTGACGGATAATCGAGATAAAGCGTCTGCAAAGATATTGTCCATTCCGGGTATGTAGTGTAATTGTATGGAATATTCTTGAACTAGCAACGCCCATCGCGTTAGGCATTCGTCTTTGGATGGTTTTCGTAGTGCGCCTAACAATGGTTGATGGTCTGTGTACACGTGAACTGGGAACATCAATATTATATGTCGAAATTGTTCCAGGGCAAATACCAGTGCCAATGCCTCTTTTTTTTTGTTGTGGAGTAGTTTCTCTGGGCATTGTTGATGGTCTTTAGATACATAAACCAATGGATATCGAAGTCCATCGTGCTCTTGCATGAGAACTGCGCCTATTCCTGTGTTAGAGGCGTCTGTGTAGAGATAGAATGGTTTATTATAGGCGGGAAATTTGACTATAGGCGCATTGGCCAGTCTCTCCCTGAGGGTGTTGACGGAGGTAGTCTGAGTAGACGTCCATACGAAGGGAACATTCTTTCTCAATAATTGGTAGAGTGGATCGGCGATTTCGGCAAACTTGGGTACAAATATGCGGAAGTAGTTTACGACTCCGAGGAATGACTGCAGTTGCTTCTTATTAGAGGGCAGGGGCATTTTCTGGATTGCCGTTATTCGATCTTTGTTCATCGTCATGCCTTCTTTAGTCATCTGATATCCAAGGAATTTTATTTCGTCTGCAAAGAAGTTGCATTTAGTGATTTTAAGCTTGATTCCAGCTTCACTGAGTTTGCTTAAGACGTTCTCGATCGTTTCTAGATGTTGTTTTTCACTTTTACTGAAGAGGACTATGTCGTCCATGTAAGCGAGACACTGTGGTCCCAATACATCATACAACACTTCGTTAATTACTCTGGCGAAGAATCCAGGGGACGATTGGAGACCGAAGGATACTCTATTGAATTCGTACTTAGTATTTCCTACGGTAAAGGCCGTCTTCTCGCGATCTGCTGGATGTATTTCACACTGATGATACGCGCTAGCGAGATCTAGCGTGCTGATGACGGTGGATTGACACACGGGGTTCAGTACGTCTGAAATGCGAGGTAACGGAAACGAAATTTGGACTAATAAATCGTTTAGTTCTCGGTTATCAATCACGGGGCGAATAGATTTATCTCCGCGTTTGACTATAACTAGCAGCTATTAAAGCTTGATTTAGAACGAGAAATTGTTCCTTCGTCT
Organism: Gammarus roeselii; assembly: GCA_016164225.1. Classification (NCBI taxonomy): domain Eukaryota; kingdom Metazoa; phylum Arthropoda; class Malacostraca; order Amphipoda; family Gammaridae; genus Gammarus; species Gammarus roeselii. The sequence continues at coordinate 4,540 of SDVV010017510.1, forward strand.
AACATGGTTTTTATTACGTCGTCCAGTTCGCGTTGAAAGGCGAATGGAATTCGGTAAGGAGCTTTGTTTACAATAGCATTTTCCTTTAAACGTATTTCCAGTTGATCTCCTTTGTATTTTCCTAGGGGTTCACCTGGTAACCAACAAGCATCTCTGTAGGAGTTAAGTATTCCAAGTAGGTCCTCCTTAACGCTTGGGTTGTTACAGTTAACGTCCTCGGCCGTCAATGGCCTGTGGCTCTTTTCTGTTGCGATACTTTGTTCGGCATCGTCTTCATCCTTAGTTATTCTTTGGTCAACATCAGGATCATTGTAACATTCATGAGCTGGATGTGCGATGCACACGGCGTCTGTCATACGGTATTCTGCACTACTTAATTTGGTGCATCCTTTGAGAGTCACCGGGCTGTCACCCACATTTAGTATGTGTATTTTCAGACTTTTGTCTTGGACTCTAGTAAGTACACCAGCCATGGCTACAGTATGAGTGATCTGATTTTGATGAATCAGTACATCACTTCCATTTTTAATTTGTTTGTTTACCTCCACGGTGACTAGCATCACTGTGTTCTTAGGTATCGTTAACGTTTGTCGTAAATGTACGTTAAATTTTTTCTTAGGATTAGAGATCTTTTTCGGCTCTTCCTGCATCGGTCTTGTAACCGGTATATTATTCACTTCGGAGGCGAATTGTTTCTGAGGACAGCTTGTTCCTCCCAGCTCTTGCTGCATCGGTTTTATGACCAGAATGTTATTCACTTCAGTGGAGAACTGTTTCTGGGTGTCTTTTTTCTTCTCGGGAACGTGCACGGCTCTGTGTCCTGCACTGTGGCTTACATCACCTTTTATTACAGTGCTCATAATGCTTAATCTGAGGTCACTGGGTGAGCTAGTTTCGCTGTTTTTCTTAGCGCCGAGAGGAAACCGTAATTTCTTGTTTAAAAAGTCAATGACAGCGTACTTTAGAATGTTCATACCTATCAGGAGGTCATGAGTTATTATTTCATTCTTTTTAAACACTAGGACCTGGGTGTTGAAGCACCCAGCTGGTGTTTTTACCTGAGCTATCGTTCGGCCCAAGATGTTTTTGGCTCGCCCGTTGGCGTCTAGTACTTGACCCTCGTAGGGTTTTAATACTGTCATTGTTTCATTAGGTATAGCATCAGATATGAGCGTCGTTGTAGCTCCAGTATCTATATATGCTTTTAATTTCTTACTTCCAAGTTCTACGATTAGATGGGGAACATTAATGTTCTGCATATTTCCATCTCGGATATTGGGTGTACCCAGTCAATATTGCTGACTGGTTCTTCATTGAGTTCTTCTTCGCTTCATAACCATCAGTATCATCCCAAATATTTTGGTATTCTTTTGTTTCGCAGTCGTCTGTGGGCTCGTTTGTATGTGCCATACGGACAATTGTCTTGGGGGCTGAGGATTGCTGACCCCGAGCATTATTCACGTAACATTCGTTCGTATTATGCGAGTCCTTTAGCTTGCACTTATGGCAATATTTGCCTTTTGCTTGTGCTATACGAGCTCTACAAGTCTTTGCTGTATGCCCGAATTTAGTGCAGTAGGAACATGATTGACAGTCTTTCTAAACATGTCCTGGCTTTTTACAATTAAAGCAAGCTTGGTTTGTTCGTTTATTCTCGACGGAACTTACATTATTAGAAGGGGACTCCGGGTGGAATCTGCGAGGTACGTTATGTTGCTGAGTCGTCTGGTTTTGGTTAACCTTCCAGATGACTTCGTTATCCCTAGTATCTTTTTTCTTGGGATCGGTAAGCAATTTATGCTTTTCAACAGCTTTCACGGTTTCAGCCATAAAGCGTGTAGATGAATGCTGAGGGCCATAATCGGCCAACTTATCGTATACCTTATTGGTGGTCTGCGATGCGATGAACACATGCATTAACAAGTTTTGCACGACATCGATTAATAGATGTTGCGTGGGCGGAAGAGGGATCGCACCTATGTTTATTGGGGCGCTCGTACTAGCTGTAGCAGTAGCCGCTGCTGTGTTTGCACCAGGAGTTGGCGCAGTCTGTGAAGGGGGGTTAGTTATCTTTGAGAGTTCACTAAACTGTTTCCGCGTTAGCGCTTCATTTTTTAAATAAGCTTGTACCACTGCACGTGAGGCGTTCTCTAGCGCCGTCATGCCACAGAACATCGAGTCTGTTGAGAGTTTTGTGCTCAGCAGCGCGTGGGCAGCATGTCGAAATTCTGTCACTTTGAAACTGGGGTACATTAGAAGAAAATCTTGCTTCAGCTCTTCGAATGACATTACTTTGCCTGCGTAGCAGGTCAGTAACCGGATCGCGTCGCCTTTTTTCTTGTCTATGAGTGAGAAGAAGATTTGAATCTTCTTCTCATCTGTCGTAACTCCATTCTGGAGGAAATGGTTCTCGACCGTCCGCAGAAAGGTTCTGGCATCCAGCTCCGGTTTGAAAGGTGGATCTCCGGGCTTTGGATTGCCGGAGAACTTGGGGAGGTCTTGAAGGATTGTGAGATTTTGCGCCATTCTGGCTTCTCACGCGTATTTGTTAGAGTAGCTTTTTCAACGCTTATATAGTCACACTGAGCTTTTTCAACGCTTATATAGTCACACTGAGCGTTTTCAACGCTTATATAGTCACACTGAGCTGTTCAATGCCTGGTTACGTTTCACTTTTTTCACTGCGTATGTTGCTTTTTCTCACGCGAACACACGATACAGGCTAACAAAGTTATCACATAGAAATGTGTCGTAGTTTGTTCAAAAGTTGTGTTTGTAATATTTTCGCTACAGTTAAACACACAAATGTTATGTTTAGTAACTATAGTCGGACTTCTGCGAATACAGCAGGCATCTGATTCCTATGGTCACGGCAATCAGGCTTCTACTTTATAGGTAGGTATTAAATTATTACTTGTGTCGGTGGTATACTCAATTGGTTTGGCGTGTCGTCTGGTTGATTCCGTTGACGTCTCGCCCGAAGAGTTGTTCGTCAGCGCGTGTAGTCATCCGCTGGCGAGTATCTTCTGTTTGTTGCTCTGCTCTGCTGTAGGTAGCTGGACCTCGACCTCGACGACGTATTGGTTCGCGGGTAGCAGATGCAGATAATTACGTTTTTTAGTAAGACTGTATATTTTATATTTTGAGTTTGAGACTTTTTTATTTGATAGTGAGTATTTTATTGAGAGATTTTAATCCTGTCTACAGCGCCAGTTGTTAAACAACTCTGTGCGTGCTTTTCTGGACAGGGAGTGTACATGGTTTCATAGAGGATGTGGAATGAATAACACTAGTATACACTTTAACACTTTAATGGAGCGAGGCACAGGAATTGTTTAATGAAGGTTCTTTCAATATAGTTCAAGTCAAGACAAGTATAGTCAACGACTAATAGGATTTTTAATCAGGACTTGGAGGTGCTCTTAAGACACCTAGTATCTCTCATACTCTGATATGGACAATGGTGTGAATTTAAATGGTCTCAATACACGATACAGTCCTACACGCGGTACCGACACAAGGAGCTAGGCTGGAGGGACGCGACGGTCTCCTCTCACTCTGATCTAGTCTGAGTGGGTACGCTTGATGCTTGCATAAATACTACTCATGAGCAGTGGTGCGCGGTGAAAGTCTGGGGACACTGGGAAAGTAGGCCTTGGTGGCCGGGCCACGGTGAAATGACCAGGGCTCTAAGTGGGCCACAAAGATAGTAAGTTATCCAAGTTAATACCAATGATGTCTGTACTGATGCGGGGAGAAATGTTTCTCGGGACCATAAGTTTAGACTTTGATTACCCAAATCTAATCGCGGCTCTAGGCCATCTGCACGTTCTAGAAAGCAAGTAAGCAAGTAAGGAGCGTTTTAACACATAGTAGGTGTCTGCAGCTAGCGGAGGCGAACATCTGGTGTTGTTCGGACTATAGTTAGTAAGGCTGACTCACAGCGGGATATTAAAGTGAACATCAAATACATTAATTCCTAAAAGCAAGGTGATTACAAGTATAGATGCTATCTGCTATGCTAGATATTCTTATAACTATTTATGTGGTATTAGCCTATACTTTTAAAACTGCTCTCCCCTACGCGAGAAGCGTAACCGGAGGGTGCGCTTCTGTACGCTCGACCACTTCAGAGGGGTCTAGGATGGTCTCGGCTGAGAGTCTTGTGTGCACAGTTTTCTGACGTCGGCCAAAGAAAATGTGAAGGTGTTTTCTGACGCCGCCAAGGTCAGAGGTGAGCGTTCCCAGGGAGTGGTGCGGTCGCCAGCTGTATTCTTTTTGGGACTGGAGGCAGCAGCATCGGTCTCGAGGGTGGTTGGCGAGGATGCCAAGGGCGTCGAGTTCTCATGGTTTAGGGAAACGAGAAAGGTGCATACAATTGTTAGTAGACGAACATGCTAGAATTAAACAACTAATGGCTAGTCATTCTAGCGCGTTCCGTCCGTTAAGGTAATCTTTAGGATAATTATTTACTTTACTTTTACTTTACGTTAATCAGAGTACTTCACTTTACTTGTGGAGAGTTCGTTGACTCGTTAAAGCAAGATTGATCACTCGTATGACAATACTCAACAAAGTTTAAACAAGTACCATGGCATTATGCAAATTAGAGAGAGGTATTAGCTTCAATCGTATCTAGACAATGGTGGGTACAAGGTTGGAGTCACAGCTGTAGGGAGCATCATAAGATCAGTATTAGTGCTGGCATTCAGGAATGAGAGATGATTAGGAGCATTCTGAATATCCGGGTATTCCTTCTCTGTTGTCAGCTTGGGCAGCGTTAATATCCTACGTCGGACAGTGTTCTGTAGGTTGTGTTTTCTATCTCGAATAGAGTTTCTAACAGAGCGTGATTGGTCGCTAAGTCTTAGCTCGTTTTTGATAGATCTTAAGCTATTTCGTAGTCCTTGAAATTTGGTTCGGAGTAAGCGTTCTTCTGAAGGCTCACGATGGTTGTTTTTGTGCCTAATCCATTTTATTATAAAGAAAGCTATGAAAATGGAATTTATTATGACAAATGTAGTCAGCACTGTTTGTGCATATATAGAATAAGAGGTTTCCTGTTCCAGATTCAAATTACAGTAGGGAAAGTCTATAGTAGATTTACCGTCATTAGTTACTCCTTTGATGAGTTTACGTAGACTTTCGTGTACGGCACTACTAGTATTTACGTCTACAATCGGTAAGAACGTTGAATCTAAAACATATGTCTTATTTGAAATTAAATTCAGAGATTCGATAGTTAAGGTTTGTTTCGCGGGCCATAAGACTTTCGCTGTCTTTATGTCGCAAGATAAGGGAAACTTATGGAGACCTACTAAAGTATCTCTAGTATGGTGGTCGGGGCACTCTACAAGTAGTTTAGTGGGCTCAGAGAAGTAGACTAATCGATGTTGGTCAGTTTCAATTACAACAGTGTCAGATGATGTTCCTATCTTCTTATAGTTACATACCTGGAGCATTGCAGACGTATTTTGTCTGAACGCTTCCCACTCGCATGTTGAATGCAGATCGTTATAGATGGGTTCGACGACTAACAATAAGTGGCTGTCCGCTAATACGGAATACATATTGCTTCTGTCGGAAATGATATAAAAGTGGTTGGAACGTAATAGGACGTTTCTTAACTCCGGGATGACCAATGACGCATTGTCAATCGTAAGTGGGTGTGCTATTAGCGTGTATACGTCATAAGTTTCTTTAGATGCTAAGGGTATCACCATAAGGTATTTGTGGTGACCCACTCGTTGTATTTGCAATATTTTGACTATCTGAGTTAGTTGATAGCGGTGGATTTCGACAGGAAATTCTAACGAGGGGAAGGATAAAAGGCCTTCAGCGACGATTCGTTCTAAGGAAGGTAAGTCTAATAATTTGGGATTTAAGATCCCTTCTTCGAGTAACATTACGGTTACTTCACCAGCTTTAAAGGTGTTCCGTATGTCGGTTATGCTATCTCCGAGTTGTTCTAGATTCCATTTAATAGCAGAGTGTAGGTCGGCAATTGCTTGCGCTCCGACTAATTTATCGAGTATTATTGTAACCCGGTCAAAAGAATCAGAGACATTTTTACTCAGCATGTCTATTCGCTCATTAGTTACTTTCAGCAACTTGTTTTGCTTCTGGACGTTACTATTTAGAGTAGCGATGTTATCTTTGTCCTGATTGCCGATATCAAAGATTTTTGATAGTAACAGACTACCTAGAAATCCTATACCTAGGCCAAATACAAGGGGGCTCCTAGCTTCATTTTCATTTTGGCGTACCGGTCTAGCTTGAGACAAGTAATCAAGGAGAACGTGAGATGTATTAATGCTAGTTACATATACATTGGTTATAGACTCTTCGACGTGAGTGTCATTAAAAGTAAGATTAGTAGCAAGCGTATTTAAATTAGTTGTTATTCTAGTGTATCCACTTGAGCCAGCTTGTTTCAAACTGTTCCATGTGGCGGTGGATTGTGCCTTAAAGAGCCGGTAAGTTTCCCACAGTTCCGATCCGCGGCCAGAGCAGACCAGGAGATCAGTTATATAGTTAATTTGGGTTAGGTAGTTAGTTTCTAGTTGGAGAACCAGAAACGGATATCTATTGATTTGGTTAGTCGTGGCTCCTTTCAGTCCTAATTTGGATAATACCTTGGCCACTTGTATAGCCACGTTCATATCTGACACGAAGCGTGAACAGGTGTGATTTATTACATCTAGATTAATACGGGACAGGAGAAATGAACCAGGAGTCCTTGCTTGACCCGTCCATTGGGTCACGGAAGCTAAGGGCGGTTCGTCCCATTCTGTGTTGCGAAGGCTGTCGTCCCATCGCAGTGGGTTTGCGTGTACAGCGAGTACAAGAGCCACCAGCGTAGCGGCTGTCAGCCCCATAATACGAGGGGTGGCCTGTAACAGTACATTGTTGTTAGGGCAACTATAGAATAACAGCTAAGGGTTAGTATCTAACTCCTATAATTCGCAAGTTAGTAGACACAGTATATATTCCCGGCAAGTAGTTTGCGAGTCGTTCGACTTAATTCTAATTGAACAATAGTAAACACAAGGGTTAGTACAGTGCTGGTTTACACAATCTACTAAATACATTCATAGCACATCTTGTTAACTCAAGAGTGGGTTGTCAAGTTCGTTTACTGGACTGGACGGCGTTGCGTCTGTTCTCTCGGCCGGCCGGCATGGTGGCAGGGCAGTTGACCTTGGCCTGGAGTACCGTTAGTGGCGACGGGCTTCCCTGTGAGGCTGCACTCGCAGCAGCGGTGGAGCCAGTTTGTCCTGTAGTCGTCCATGCGTTGATGCAGGTACCGTTGCAAGGTCGTCGGCAGTGCTGGGCACTGGGGGAGAGTGTGGCAACGTCTCGGTGGCTTACGCGTTCCTTCTAATCACAATGTAGTCGGGGTGTACTATGAAAGTTTTTTCAGAGGCAACTTCTAGCAGTTCCCATGCGTTTCCTTTTTGTTGCTTTACTATAAACGGTCCGCTAATAGGCAAGTCCAGCTTTTGCTTAGGGTGAGGACGGTGTTTGTCTATTTTAGCGTAGACTCTTTGACCAATTTCAATGATTTTCTCCTTTCGGTTGATGTTGGTGTAATCAGTGTAAGCACTTTGAGCTTCTAGAAGCTTCTTGTGACAGTGCTGGCGAATGTCGGCTATTCGTCTCATATGTTGTTGGAGTTCATCTTCCGAATAAGATAGCTTAGGAGGAGTAAGGGTTATAGAGGATGAGTCAAATCCGTATAAAGCGTAAAAGGGTGATTCGTGGATGCTCGAATTGAAGGTATTTATGGTGAGTTGAATCACGGGTAGAAGTTTGTCCCAATCGTTCAGCGCCAGTTGGTTAGTGTAGATTCGTAATAATTTGTTTACTTCGCGATTAATTCGCTCGGCGAGACCTTGTAAAGCTGCATGATACGGAGCAATTTGGACTTTCTTAGTCTTGTAATATTGGAGAAAGTTGGACATCTTTTCAGATGTATACTCGGGTGCGTTATCGGTTATGAGTACGTTACTGAAACCGTAGTTCGAAATGACTTGGCTCAACGCGTTAATTATAGAGTCAGTATCTTTATGCTTTAGTGGGAAAAGGATTGTGTACCTAGTGGTGTAATCTCTAAATGTTAGTATATATTTATTTCCTTCTTCAGTGACATGGAGGGGACCTAGAATATCTGAAGATATGGTGTGGAACGGTCTTATTGGAATAGGATACTTTTTTTGGGGGACTGCTTTTGACGTTTTTTTGGCTAGAATACATAGTTCGCAATCGTCACAAAGAGTTTTGATCAGGGCACGCTCCTGCGCGTGATAGAAGTTTCGTGCAAACAGTTTGAGGGTCCGTTCCGGACCTTGATGTCCAGCAGTTGTGTCGACATGCATTAGTTTGAATGCCTGTGGCATAATTTCTGTGGGAATGTAAGGTACCAGGAACTCGTTTTTCAGGCTTCCTCGGGTTAATTCTCGTACTATGTAGATTGTTCCATTAATAAGTCGACTTTTCAGTAAGATCTTAGTGGGAATAGATGATTTGTTGGTTGCATTTTCTGTATCAGATAAACGATTTTTTAGCTGGTTAAATAATTCACGACAGGAGGGATCCTTGCGCTGGGCCGTTCGTAGTTCTTGTTCCGTCCAGGGCACTTTCTCGGGGATGCATTCTTGCAGGGCAGTCTTGCAACTTTCGTTTCTCGCGTTGAGGTCGTCTCGGAACTGAGTAGCTAAGTTTTCCGTAGTACTATGGGTGACGGATAATCGAGATAAAGCGTCTGCAAAGATATTGTCCATTCCGGGTATGTAGTGTAATTGTATGGAATATTCTTGAACTAGCAACGCCCATCGCGTTAGGCATTCGTCTTTGGATGGTTTTCGTAGTGCGCCTAACAATGGTTGATGGTCTGTGTACACGTGAACTGGGAACATCAATATTATATGTCGAAATTGTTCCAGGGCAAATACCAGTGCCAATGCCTCTTTTTTTTTGTTGTGGAGTAGTTTCTCTGGGCATTGTTGATGGTCTTTAGATACATAAACCAATGGATATCGAAGTCCATCGTGCTCTTGCATGAGAACTGCGCCTATTCCTGTGTTAGAGGCGTCTGTGTAGAGATAGAATGGTTTATTATAGGCGGGAAATTTGACTATAGGCGCATTGGCCAGTCTCTCCCTGAGGGTGTTGACGGAGGTAGTCTGAGTAGACGTCCATACGAAGGGAACATTCTTTCTCAATAATTGGTAGAGTGGATCGGCGATTTCGGCAAACTTGGGTACAAATATGCGGAAGTAGTTTACGACTCCGAGGAATGACTGCAGTTGCTTCTTATTAGAGGGCAGGGGCATTTTCTGGATTGCCGTTATTCGATCTTTGTTCATCGTCATGCCTTCTTTAGTCATCTGATATCCAAGGAATTTTATTTCGTCTGCAAAGAAGTTGCAT
>SDVV010017511.1:0-13970 GCA_016164225.1 Gammarus roeselii
TTGTAAAACTTGAATGAATTAAATATTACTTTTTACTTATATTTACAACTGTCTCTGATTAGAACTGTTTACTCAACTGTTCAAAAACGTCTCTAAGAATATTTCTAATTTTACGCGGCATGTGTCATGGCAAATAATAGCGTCAAATGCGTACACTTCACGGATAACATAATCACATTTTTCAGTATTGCATTATAATTCACCACACGTGTAACAGTGTTTGTACCCGCATCTTAATAATATTTCATCCTGCAGAAAGGACATCGTCCATTCGGCAGGCTGTTAACTCTACGGAACACCACCGAATACATAATTCCGTTCGACGTTCCCGGGAGCATTTGAAGCAAGTCCCAGAGCAGGAGTCCAATTAGTGCTAGAGGGACACGGACAGACGTGGGAGGGCAATAGGCAGGGGATGGATTGTGGGCAGGAGTTGCTGAGTAGGCTGAATATGGTACGGTGGACAGTATATTTAGTGTTGCGAACAACGCACGCGAAGCGTACGTTGAACAGTTCATTTCTATAAAAAAAAATACGAATCGTATCTTCTTCATTACACACTGAAGCACTCGATTGGATAAACATAAACTCAAAGAGAATCAGACGAGAGGTGGTTAGGGTCAGGGTGCTTCATGTCCTTCCTATCAGTCGTAGGGGATTGGTCAGCCAAGACAAACCGCATCTGTCTCATTGCTCAAAATGTGAACAAGCATTACACTTCGAAAATAATAAGCTATGCAATATCACTTTTTTTGTGACGATAATGTTGACGCGTATTGGTTGTTGGTTGATTGAAGGAAAGCTCGTTGTATTACTCAAAAGCAAGCTGTATAGACTCGTTTTCTTTTCTCTCTGTGAGTGGCATATCGCTATGTCACGTGCGTATGTATACTACCTTGCAGGATGTTCATTTTCAGAGAGATTCGATTTTAATTTAAGAAGTAATAAGACCTTGTTAAATTAGACATGCTTCGTCATAACAAGGTTATTGGTTATTCGATGACGAAAGTCACATAAAAAACTCGCGGTCTAATTGCCTGCTCATTTGTTCTGCTAAAGCCACTCTGGGGACATGGTAAGCACGCACTTAACCAACTCCCGTTGGGTACTACCGTGTTTCCACAAAACTCCTCTGCCATATCATATGATATACAAATAGCCCTCAAAATAATCACAAGTTTGACAATTGTGTCAATTGAAATAATTCAACCAGTTCGAGGCAACATCCTCGACGTGAATACAAAAGGTACAGATAGCAGGAACGTCTGTTTATTTCCATTGCATTTTGGGATAACGATTGATAGTTGACTTGCCCGTTGGCGTAGTTAAGTTGACTACCAACGTTGTGTCTTCAAACGACGGGGGGCGGGGGGTGACTGCCGTTAATTACCCGCACACTAAACAGCAATCACACACATCATAGCACTATCTCACAGAGCCTATCCCCGCAGCCAGACGAGGTGGAGCGTCAAATTTGAGTTGCTTAACCATAGGTCCTTCTGCGGTGGTGGAGCCACGGCCGGCGCACGAGCCGAAAGCCCGGATACCCGCCGACATGAGCACGTTGGTATTGGTACAAGAGGTGCAGGTCCAATAATAGAATTACATTGTTGAGAAAGTCGATGCTGTCCCATGGGCGCTCTCACAGATCCTGCGCCGATATGACATTACGACTGAGCCTGCCGGGAACAATAGCTGGGCACCACGTCATGACGTGTTTGACCGTATCGGGCGAATCCCGGCACCGCAAACCGAGATCGGAAGGGTCGCGTTCCCCATCTATGTTGGTATTATTGGACGGCTGCCCGCAACTCAACCGTGACAGGTTAACCCAGTCACTCCTTCGCAACTATAACTCCTCCACGTATACCTGTGGTGGGTGACTGTATAACCGTGTTGACTTTATGGACGGCCAGTTCAGGAGCTGTGATGTGTGCACAGATGTGCTGTCTGTATGACGGGGAATGGAGGTGTAAAGAGAACATGGCATCAGTAGTAGGTGGCGGCAGAGATGTGCTAGGTACACAGTCATGCTAATGAATTGTGGCCCTCTAATATTCATCTGATGTTTGAGAGGACGGACCATGGGTTTCAGCTGCCAATTTGGGATGGGTGCGGTCTGTGTACAGCCAGCTGCGATAAGTAAGGCCGTGTATTGTATTCGTTTGTAAGGAATTATTTGTGTGGGAGCAAGTCGGTGTTCGCGCAGGAAATCATGGGTCTGATCATTTGTTTGTATAGTGATGCAATTTATTCCTTGGTGTGTTTGTAGGTAGTTGTGGTAAGTGCCTGGGTCCTGCTCAGTCTATGTTCAACCTTTGTGCTGAAGTTGTTTGTGGGAGGCTTTGACGTCATTACCGTGTCGTAAGTTGCTCCATGGATCGTTGTAGCGAGACCGTCGAGTATGGGAGAGATGTTGAGTATAACATGAGAGTGAATGCAATGTTCACTGCTGGATGGCCTTAATAACGTATGGGATGACGTGCTTGCGGACACATTCATTCTGCTACAGTGCGGATTTGAAAATTCCCCAAAACTCGTCAACACGGTCCCTACTATTTTTAAAATACAGATCTTCTAAACCTGGAATTCAATTACCTTAGATATAAGGACGAGCAGAAGTATTGCTACCTATAAACGTTAACTAAAATTATTCATGTTCGAACTTGTACGTGCAGAAACTCTTGAATTGTAATTTACTTCTGCTATGCATTCACCCTGTCAACTATTTATGTTTCATCATTTCATCTTATAGATGCTTACATTCTATTTTTTTCGCTTCATATGCTCAAATTTCCATCTATCTTGTTCATGTAAAAATCCGTTCATTTGTGTACCCATCGATTATGACTCATTGAAATATTTATTTCCCGTGTGCATATGTTAATATGTCCAGCTAACTATGCAGATAGTTTCAAATTGGTGCCATCGTACGCCAAACAATGTGTGAGTAATGTAATAGACAGCATCACGTTGGACATTTTCTGCTCTCAAGCTTAGTAGATGACCGTTGAATCAGTAAATAGTCATGATAGAGTTAACATCGGTGATCCGACTTACTCTGCCTATTTTTCTTGAAATCGATAGTCCAATGTAATGCTTGCATCTGTCTCGACTTATTAAATAGTGGAGAGTAGAGGATGTCCTCCAACAATGTTCATCGGTTTGTCCTTACTCCACAACCCTAGTTTTAGGTTAATATTAAATTCACCTAAGTAGCAAATGTTGTTTTCAGAACAGCTCACGCTGACGAAGACTTGGTATGTATCATCTGTATATTCTGATATTTCTGTTATTTTGTCATGTCATTATAACTAAATAAATTTTAAATCCCTAAATCCTTAAATCCTTTAATCTTTGCTGTCCAGCAGCCAGACTTCGAAAGAGTTCAGATATTGCTGGAGGTTTGCAGCTGCGGTCCCTTGTTTGTGGGGTTCAGTGATTATTGTGAGGCCAACCGCGAGTGAGCTGATGTAGGTATTGGTAGTGTTGGCATAAAGAATTCTTGCATGGAGGCGTTGAAGAATGATAGGAAAGGACGGAAGCCTGGAGAGCACCAGTTGAGAAGGATAGTGCTCGAGATGACATGTTACTGAGGATTGTGTGTACATGTCGGGCACAGATGAATTTAGCAATCCACTTCATGTAGTTTGGACATGTGTGCGAGTTGATCATTTTGTTGAACATTTTATTCAATCAGGCCTTAATGAACGAATGAGCAAAGTTGGAGCTGAATATGGTTATGTAGTGCTGAGTCCCGAAACCGTGTCGTGTAGAGGATAGTGACATATGATAATTAATTGTGTTTAGAATCCTTCTCTCTACAAATTTCGAGGGATTCAGGAGGAAATAAACGGGTATGTATGAGCCTGAAAAAAAAATCTTATTAGGTAATCAGAATATAGGTCTAGTTGGATTGTCCATTGAGGTATGTACTGCGGGTGACATCAGGTAGATGGAGGCATTTATTGGTAAAATAGATGCATTGTTTCAAGTGGATATGTGTGTGGACAGATTACATATCTAGAGTGTTGCCGAGTGGAAGTTGAACGATTGTAGGCAGTTGTGTTATTATTCCGCCTCCGCTGTCGTTGTTGGGACGGTCTTAGCGGAGGGTGGTGTCTCCACAAAACTTTCCTGTCCTTGACATTTTTTCTCGTTTCCTGGAAAAGGGCGATGCGGAAGTGATGTTTGATGTCATAGTTTTTGAGTTCCATATGTTTCTACTAACGTCGTTTGTGTTCATAGGGAAAATATTTCAATGGCCGGTATAAATTTGGGGTAGTTGCTGTGGTGCAAAAAAAGTGACGATGGGTCTGGTGGGGTTAGGGTGGAGAACAGGGAACCTGACGCGACATGGATTGCGCCGCGAGCTAAGAGGCCGCTGCCGGCGCCGGCAAGGCCGCTGAACGCATTGAAAGAAGCTACACTGGATGGGAGGAAGGCCGGACGTTGGTGCAGAAGGAAGGGGTGTTGTGGTTATGGTTGGTATTAACCCTTAAAAACCGAGCCTAGGATCAAAAGATCCTGCCCACCATTTTCTTACGTGTAGTTTATTGTCTATAATAGTGATACCAGTCTGTCATAGTTTTACTTTTCTCAACTTTTAATTCTGCACCGATCCATTTGTACAAAAACAATATCGGACCCCAATAATGGTGTCTACCGAACAGTTGGAAAAAAAACGAGAAATAACTGGCATTTGTCGGAAAATCGTACGTCTGGCGTCATCGACAGTAAGCGCGCGGTTGCATGCCCTGTCAGCTGCTGCTCCATGGTCAGTATGGCAACTGCATTGATGAAGGGGGTTATGCAAATGCTTCTGGCCTCTGCCTGACAGCTCACACATTCAAAAGCAAACGCGTACGACAACTGCAAAATAGCGCTACAAGGTTTGGAGCACTGAAAATGTAATATAAATTTTTTTGACGCTCGTTCTATACTGTTTACGGCTTTGAATTCAATAGTTGTAGTAAGATAAACAGTTTTTCATGTCGGTGAATAAATTTTAGACATAAATTCTGAAAGGAATAGATGATACAGCAGGTATATTGAAGCAGGACTAAAATGTCCTTCGCTCAGTCTTTCCCACTCTAAAATAACTTGGAGTGTCGTAGGGTTAATCTTGTGGATTGAGTGACAGTGCAAGCATTGCTTCCTATGTGACATATTTATGTTGTCGTGGATGCGTGAGCAAAATTTTGCGTACTGTGTGTGTTCATATCTGCAGTGGATTGTCCAACGCACCGCATTCAGGTCGACCCCAGCTGGGACAGTGGTAAGTGTTTGGAGCAGGGTTGGATTCAATGTAACCAGCTTGGAGAAGAAAATGATGAATTAACGCCGGTGTTTCTTCCCTTCTCCTTAGGGAAATAGCGGTGAATATGTGTTTCGGCTCTGGTGCCTGTTTTGTCTTCAGTGCACCAGACGCGCCCACTATGATGTCATCGACGACGACGTGGACAAAGGGAGCCTATAAGACTCAATACGCTCGTCCATTCTTGGATGACAAGAAACGTCATATAGCGAGTGGTACAAAGGGGACAGTTGCAATGCTGAGTAGCAAGTATCATACTGTTTGCTAGTGCACGATATATGAATCACCATGGAAGCGTACTCTCCAATTTCTACGAGTTCCTGCAGTGTCATGGCGGCCCCGACATCTTCGAAGGCATAATGTGAACATACCCCATCTTTGAACACATCCCACTCACTGAAGACGTCACTCTGGTGATAGTTTTCTATAATCGAGCACGGATTACATCAGCCTTCTCCGCAGGAGTGGCCTAATCTTGGGATCCATAAAGCCGTGGCATTCCTGCCCCAGGAGTGAGCCATGATAGAGGAATGACAAGCACCATCATTTCCCCTTTATTGAACGTCTCCTTCACCTTTCTTCACTGGCAACCGATGGTATCACGAACTAAGCCATGCCAAAAGCAGTCCCAAAACAAAGCAACATCAAATCACTAACCGCATTATTCAATAGATCAAAGGAGAAATATCCCATTTTAAAGTGAAATTGACTATGGTCAAAAAGAAAACAGAAATTCTAAAATGGGAAAAATAACAGATTACGCCATTAAAAACATAAATGAAAGTAATAAATACCCAACAATAAAAACAATACCAATTTCTGAAAACAGTCCACTTCAAGTCATCGAGTGGCAAATCTTATGTTACAATGAATCAACACAGATTTAAAAAAAACATTACTGTACAAAGAATCAACATGATTTTTTAATATTTGAGTTAAAATAGGAAAGAAATGTAATGGAAATTTGTCGATATGATTTATAAATTCATAATTAATGTTTGCTTGTCATATGAAATACTTAATCAGAAAGCTGTGTTCATCCTTAGCTGTGTTCATGTTTGAGTCACTCTGAGGTTGTGTAAAAATTGTAACATACATCAGTCGATATATTAAAGTGAACACCACATTCTACTTATATTTCTTATAAAATGCTAGCAAAATATTTTTAGTACCACGTTCATTTCGTTAATGTGAACCGTCACTAAAAGAGGTTGAAGATCACTTGTCCTACAACGTGAGAGGAAAGGAAATGCGAGATGTGGAGTAAAAATGGGAGACGTTCAGAGATGCGATGTTGAGATGCGCGAAAACTGTATGTGGTGTGCGTCGTGTTGTCGTGTGCAGAAGGAAGAACTGCAAGTGGTGGAACAGGATACCAAACTGTCACTGACGCCGAAAAAAAAGCCATTGAGGGGTGGTTGCGAGTGACCTATGACAACTATATAGAGAAGATAAAAGAGGTGAAGCGGCTGGTGAGGTGAGCCAAAAGGGACGCTGATGCCAGTTGGGGCAGACGGTTGTGCCGGAATTTTTAGGAGAACAAAAACATATTCTAAGAAGAACGAGAGGAAGAGTGTAAGAAAGAGCGAGACCGTAACGGAGAAGATGGTGTCAGATATACCTTGCTAGTTGTTTTAGGAAATTGGCGCTGTGCGGAGAAGGCCGACTGAGTATTTTAATGAGTTATTAAATGTCGAAGATGACAGAGAATCTGCCATTGTCGCTGTGGGTGGTGCACGAATGCCGGTTTTAGGAAATATTTGTTGCGGTCATTACAAGGGAAAGGGTGCATGTGATGAAAGCAAGGGAACCTTCTTCTCTGGATAGCGTAGCGACCGAGTGCCTGGGAAAGGGTGGTGTCACGATTGTCGAATGGCTTGTGAGGCTGCCAAATCTGTGTTTTGTGGTGATTGTAGTGCTGTTTGAGTGGCGCAGTGCATGCATTGGCCCACTGTATATGGGTAGAGGAGATAAACATGAATGTTGTATCGCAAGAAGTATCAATTTATTACGTGTGGTCAAAAAGTTGCAAGGGGTAATACTGATAAAAGAGATTAGAGACTGTGTAGATGGCCAAATTGGAGAGGAAGAGTGTAGCTATAAGAAAGGTATAGGGTGTGCCAATCAGATTTTTGCTTTGAGACCAATCAGATTTTTGCTTTGAGACAAGTCTGTCAGAAGTACCTTGCAATGGGGAAATTTGTGTTCTGGCTTTCATGGATTTGGAAAAGGCATGAGACAAAGTGGACAGTAAAGCGTTGTGGAGAAGGTGTTGCGTTTGTATGGAGTGAACGGAAATCCGTTGAAAGCGGTTCAGAATTCTTATGTTCACAACTGAGCATGTGCCAAAATGGGGAGCGAGGTGAGTGATTGGTTGCCAGTGAAAGAGGGTCTGAGACAATGCTGCGTTATGTTCTCTTGTATGTTCAATATCTTCATGGATGGAGTGGCCAGAGAGGTGGACGTGAGTGTGTTAGTTCGTGACTTGGAGCTGTTCTAATCGAATTTACGGAGTTGGCAGTTTAGCCAATTACTGTTCGCGGATGATACGGTAATGGTGGCGAATGCAGAGGAGAAGCTGTGTAGGCTAATATTGGGTTTTGGTAAAGTGTGTGAGAGAAGGAAGCTTCGAGCGAACGTGGATAAAAGTAAAATAATGAGATGCTCTAGGAATGTTGATGCGAACAGAATTAGTCACCTTTTTAAACGGAGAGTAGTGGAGAAAGTTAGCTGTTTTAAGTATGTGGGCTCCCATGCGGAGATGACTGAACTTGGGGAAACTGAAGTGAAGTCGTGAGTGAAATAAGGGTGTAAGGTATAAGGTGCACGGAAGAGTGTAATGTGCCGTAGGACGTTGGGGATGAAAGCAATGAGAGGGTTGTATGAGGGTGTAGTTTTTCCAACTATGCTCTACGGACCTTAAACTTGTGGGGTGAGAGCAGAAGAGAGAAGAAGATTGATTGTTTTCGAGATGAAATGTTTGAGAAGCAGAGCTGGAGTAACGCTGAGAGATAGAATCTATACGACGCGTTCGAATTCGAACGGGGATGGTGATGAAGCTAGTGAACAGGGTTGTTTTACGTGTTCCACGATGGTTTGTGCAGTTGGTGCGTATGGATGAAGGGAGCGTGTCTAAAAGAGTGATGAAAGCGGAGGCGACTGAACGTGGGACTAGAGGTAAAGCGAGGATAGAATTGATGTATGGTGGGAAGCAGGTGTTTAAAAGAGAGGCTTGAGTGTGGAGGTAGCGAATGAACATGCCATGAATAAGCGTGAGTGGAGAACGATTGTGAATGGATCATTTTTGTCGCTGACGCTGCTCTTATCTGCTTTCCCGCTCTTGGAATCTCGTTGTAAAACGTGATGGTCGTGAAGGAGGAAGGGGGGGGGGTTGGCGGTCTTGTTGACGCAGCAGGGATAAACCAGTGACGATGCCGGGCCCTGCTGTTGTGTGTGTAGCGGGGTCTTCCGGGCGGACCCTTTATTCTGAGGTGCGCTATGCCTGGGGGATTCTTCCGAGTATCTATCTGTTTCTGAATCTATACGTAGGCTTTGTGTCTCACAGCGGGCTAATGATTTTGTACCGCATTTACGATAACAGCGACATTCTGCTTAGAGCTCTTAGTATGTAACAGTAACTTGCTTGTGGCAACTTGATCAGCAGGCATTTGGAGACCAGTTATGTATGATTTTAAGCACTGGCATTTGAGGATGAGTTGTATAACACTTGAATGAACATACATTTCAAGACTATATCTGTAACTTTCTAATTAAAGAGGCCTTCCTCCATATGGATTCTTTTTAGCCCCCATACATATACTTTAGATTATTAGTTTGGAACTGACAGCTATTTATAATCAAGTGGTTTAAAAACAGACTATTTGTTGTTCCAACTGTGGTAATAGAGGCTGCAGCAACGAGAGCGTAAGAGAGAAGATGATTGAATGTTTTTGATAATACAGGTTTGAACCGGGAGAATCCTGATGGAATGATCATTAATAACGTTGTTCGATTCAGAACCAAGATGGTGAGGAAGTTGGAGGACAGAGTAGACTCACGGGTTTCGATGTGGCTCGGACTCATGATGAGGATGAATGATTGGAGATTGGTGGAAAAAGTGAAAGAAGAGGTGGTGAGTGGGTACAAGTCTAGCTGAGAAGCGAAGATTGGGTTATTGGACTGCGTGTAGTAGGCTTTGGTAAGATGATCATTTGATTGGAATTGGCGAGAGGGCGTTTACTAGATGGGCATCCATGAAGGTGGTGAATTATTGTTAATGAATGAATATTGGGGTCTCGTTGAGAGTTGATTGGCAAGGGACGAGGTGCGAGGGGGGGTTGGCAATTGGGACGCAGTAGGGGTAAACAACTATTGGAAGCTTTCATGCCCGGCTGCTCACATTGAATGCGGGCCTTACTCGTGACCCGATTTGTGTTGCGTGCTCCTGGCTGTACCCTCTGAAGCAGAAAATTAAATTTTGGCATGCGTGTAAGTGTATAAGAGGAGTGTGTGGAGCGTCTAGCCGTCGTCTAGCTACTTTTAATGGATAGAGACTTGCGTTTTTATTTGTAAGTTTATCGCTTCTTTCTTTCATCACCTTCTACTAGTGATAGATTTGATAGACCACATTCAGTTGGCCGCAATTCCGTAGAGGCCTAACCTAAATATTGCTACATCGGGCATGGACATTTTCTGTTTTCATGTTGCCCGAAAATTCAATTGAGCTAAGACACGTTTACAATTGAATCAGCCTGATTATACGTGTTGTTGAGTTAGGATTTGTTGAACCCGGCTAATTTTATGGTTTTTTGAAAAAGGTTGGGTTACATGGGATTTGCTTAGTTGCGTTTTATTTAACAAGAATTGGAGCCCGTCTAAATATGGCAGATATGTTTGATACGGGAATTCTCCCTCGTGTTGTTCTGGACAGAAGCAGTTACGTCGATAGACATGAAAAACCATTGTAGCTTGAAGATAATGGAGTCAATTTTTTTTGTCGCTTGTTACGCTAGGCAAACGATCGTGAACTGACAAAATATTTTGCTAGTATGCCAGCATCGATTTGGCAATTTGAATAATTGTATTTTCATTCCAAGCAATAGTTACAGTTTACTAAAAGTCATATAATTCCACAGGATAATCTTACGTGGCACATTTTGTGACCTCTAAAGGCTTAATAAAAATTATGGGTAGAGTAAAACACAAATACAAAAGTCAGGTTTATTCATAAATTGCCACTAAAAAGGTCGATAACATGTAAACCGGACAACGCGAAGATTATAATAGCGTTACTGAACAAACCTCTTTATTTTAACTTTCAAAGCATAGTCAGAATATAGCTATAATTGAAAATCAAGCTCTTTTTTAATAGTGTACCGAATAACAATTCTTTTCTCGTAAATTGGGCGTAAAATATATATGAGATGTATAAACATCATACAAATCAAATAAGGAGGAACGAACAAACATGACAGAGCGGGTTAGACATCATCGAATTAAATAATAGACACGTTTTAGTACACTCAATTGTACGTGTGATAGTTATATGATTTTGATAAATTATAACTAATTAATTTGGTTGAGAAAACTGAACTAGGATTAATTTTGATCTCTGAAGTCACTCCACAGCGAGTGGTTGCATCAAATGAGAGTACGAATATTGAAACAATAACATGGCAGAGGTGCTAAGATAGTTCGAAACAGAATGTATAATGCCGAACTTTCCTAGGCTTATCACACACCTTTTCCTTTTGTGAAGACCTGAGATCAGCTTACCGTCTTTTAGCAATACATTATACTTTACTGAGGCCCATATCTCGTGGGTCCCTATTGAAAGTGCGGCTCAAACGATAGCGACTCTGAAATTGAAAGGTATTAACAAGTCACGACTGCAGCCCCGTTATTGCTTGATCATATATCGATCGATATTCTCAGGGATAAGCATGGTAATCGGTATTAGAAATGTGTTCACCACTTCCAAATGATTTTTTTATCACATTCGTACATGCAGATTCTCGTAACGTCTAAATGCAAGACACTCATTACTTGACGCAATCTTTTGTTAGCGCTAAACACCAAAGTCTCGTTATTGCTCCAACGCTGCGTTCACGTTACTTCTTGCAAGTAATTCTTAATTTATTTTCAACCTCAAGTCTCCTGATCCTTTTCAAATTCAGAGCTTCAATAACTAATAAACGTACGGTTCTCATTACCTCTAAACACAGAGCTTGGGTTTACTCTGAAACACAAATTTTTCATTGTTTTTAACACATATGTTTCATAACATTTCAACCATGGCTCACGTTTCATCCTAAATCTGTGCTCCTATCACTAGAAAACAAGGTCAGTCAAACAAAAAAGAAACTGTTAGTTCGTTCGCACAAATATTTAGTTATACAACACACTGACCTCGCTCTTTCTCAACTCAAGGCTTTAACCGTGTTTTCTTCCATAGGTAAATATTTCTAAACACTCATTGGCATTTCTCTTGGAACAAGTGGAACATATATTCATTTATTTATTTATTGTTCTGTACAGTTTTCCAATATTTGGTCTCGGCTGGTAACCCGTGCGCTAGTATTTATTTGCTGCTGCTACAGAAATACAAGGTTTCTATAAGCGCTTTCTGTTAATCTGCTTTGATGACAATCCACAGGAAATGACTGACTCAAAAAAAGTAGCAAGCGTTTTTTGAATCGCTTTTGTGTATTGCCGGAGCTAAGAGTTTTTGGGGGTTCATGTTGTTGCAATTCTGAAGCAGAAGGGGAACCTTACAGAGATGGTTCGTCTTTTGGAACTAACGGCAGGTTTTTCTTTCACTTGTTGAAGGGTGGATGAAAAGTATACCCTTTGAAAGTTCCAGTTGCACGACCTGTATTTATGTTAGAGAACATGAAACTTCATCGCAAATATCTTATGCGTATTCTCCAAACAATGAAAGTTTAAAACGTGGATTGTTATCCTTATTGTACGGTTTCGCAGAGGTTTGAAAAATGGAGTCAATACTTTTCAATGTGGTTTCCGTGTATGGAATTAGTCGTCCGACACTCGTCAGAAGGTAGGGCTGTTTGTAAACTCTCTCCAAAAGGTTTCCAATCATAGGTGCTTCTTTAGGTTTTCCGCAACAATTATTTAAGTTTGTTTTAATGAAGATAAGCGGTACAGCTTAACTTCATTAGTAGCTATAAGACAGATATCGGGATGAAATACGCAACCACAATAAAGAAATAATGTGACTTATGCCCACTTGCTATGCATTTGCATGTTACCATCTATAGTATTTCAGGAGAAGATGCTCATTTTTTTTTTAATCAACACTGTTCACGAGATCTGAATACCACATCGGTACATTAAGGAGGGTTAGTTTGTTTGTCTGAGCTAGTTGGTGCCTCCACCTCAGTCTATACGGCTGCCGAAGACACTGGTTACCCTCCAATAGCCGCTACTTTCTTCACGTTGTTTACTTGTAGTTAGTTCTCAGCCACTTTAAATGCTGAAAAGCTCTCCTTACGAGTTGATAATACCACTGTTTTGCTCTCATTTCCAGTCAGCCACACTATCTCATTCCAAATATGTTTGCCGGTGATGTCACAATAGATGGACACCTACGTACTGCTTCTTTAGGTCAGAAACGAGCCTTATTGTGATGATACACGTCCGGTTCCCTTTTTTTCCAGAAACCTTTCGAAATCCCTCTTCTTCCAAGTTACTAGCCTTATTTTCAAAATATTGTTCACAAACACTGGTCGTACTTTGTTCACGTGCGTCTGAAGGTTGTTCCAGCATGCCTGGATTAGCTGTTACTGGTGTCAAGAGAGACTCTTCCCTCGTAACATCGTCCAAATTAATATCTTCCCCATCAACCTGCAGCAGCCTATGAGATAAATCGTGAGGCTGCAGGGTCGGCTTCGTGGTGGGAGGTACATTGACGCCATGAAAACTATTCTCTGCGTTCCCGGCCGCTGTTGTTTGCCATCTACTGCTGTTATTACGTGTGGTAGTGCACGCAAAATGGTCCAGTTACGTTACTACCGGAAATTACAGTCAAAGTCAATATTTCCTTGGGCAGAGGTGTATTCTTGAAAACTGTTGATGATACTACATTTCAAGACGGATGATGGATGCTAAAAGGATATTGAAATTTTCGTTGTATGGGTCAAACTGTAACTGGAAATACCTGTGATGATTCTTCTATATGATCTTCGTATCTTGTTCAAAGACATTCGCATCATCTGCATTTTCTATTGGACCATTTTCTCTAAGTTCAACATAAATTTTCGAAAGTTCCCATTAGCTTGAGAACTTCTCGCTAATGACCAAAAATCTTTCATCAGCAGCTGTCAGGCTGTAACAAAAATCAGCACTGGCCAATCTTCTCTGATTATTTGTTGTCAGGAATATTAGCAGTGACGGGAAAGGTTTCTAGAGAAGTGCATTAAGTAGGGCTAGCTATCAGCAACTGTTCTGGACACTTTTGACTGATCATCGAGTAATTTGTCGTCAACCTCCAGTACATTTTTAGCAAGTGTTGCCAATGTCACTAGGGCTGACTTAAGTACTCCCACACTCAACTTTCACCTTCCCAAGACATTGTTCACATTCCCATCAATCTTTCCTCCTGATCCATCTCTGATTGAGTCAGTATTGGTCGATT
>SDVV010017512.1:0-13970 GCA_016164225.1 Gammarus roeselii
ATCTTGAAACGAAGTCATCGTCAATAATATGAAAAAGATAGGACCGAAAAGGTAAATCAGATATCCAAGTCGTCAAAGGTTGTAGAGCCAAGTGTAGATATTGAAGTAGAAAAAGAAAAACATAGTGTGAGACCATGTGTCTGTGTGTATGAAACTGGATACAATTTTGAATTACTTGTAACATTCAATCCATCTCAGTTGAAAAATGGGGCCTCTCTGCTAACTAATATGGGTCGCGAGTGACAACGAAGTAAATGAGATGTATGTTAAAGTGACATATATAGTGGTCTGGAGGGCTTCATATGTATATATTATGACTGAATACCATACATAAGGTTTGTTTTGGTTTCAATGGGTGTGAATAACATGTTAAAGGGATGTAGAATTGTGTCAAATCAAAAATAATATGAAATACCTGTAACATTCAAACCATCGAATTTGAAAATGGGTCCTTTCTGTTAACTAATGTGGGTTGAATTGACAACGAAATAAATAACATATATGTTAAAATGATATTTAGAGTCGTTTAGAGGGATTCATATGTATATAATAGTGACTGAATAGACAGAGAGAAAATGTCTTGTATATTGTAAAATATTTGTCATGTTGACTGTTCATAGCCATATACATGTAGATGTAACATGATTTCTGCAAATAGTCTGTTTGAATCTACAAGTATTTCCATATTGATTTTAGATCTTGTTGAATTTACATGTATCCGATTAATTATGTCGGTGTTTCACTCATTTAGGTCATGTTCCCGGATGTCATGTTGACAAAACATGAATCTGGTAACTATTACATGATACTTTATGGTAAGTCAATTTGCATGAATTCGCGTCGCAACAAGTCTTCATAAATTCCATTCATCAAAATTACGCCGTTTTCTTTTCTGAAATAGAACCAAATATCACGCTGAAAAAAAATATTAGAACAGTTCATACTTTATTAATTCCCTAGTAACTCTGTCCCTCATGGCTTAGTGGTATCAATATCGACTCATGGCATCGGTGTCTCGGGTTCGAACCCCACCCGTTTCGGAACTTTTACCTCTTTCGAAATCATTAGAAACTCAAGCTTGTGAACCGCTTTCGATCTTGAATTAATAACAAGTGATCATCATTTATTGAAAAGTATAGATTATGTACAATTTTATAAGGAAAATGAAAATTTTATTCATAATCTTCATGTAATAGTTACATGACGAAATCATTTAAATTCAACAGTCCGAAATATGTAAATTCAAAGGTAAAATCTTATTGGAGAAAATTTAATAAGTCACGTCATGTTGAATTTAAAATATACATGTATAAATTACCATACATTCCTCTCTGTGTACCATACATAAGGTTAGGTTCGGTTAGGTTTTGATGGGTGTGAATAACATGCAGAAATTAGGAATCATATGAAAAAAGGTATAACAATCTAAACAAACGATGTAATTTGCATATGAAAATGGATGAAATTTGCTATATCAAAATTGAAAGTGTATATCAAAACTGCAAATGATAGATCGAATGTAGGTAGAGCAAAGTGAAAAGGATGGATATGAATATATCATAAATCGATGAATAAGTATCATATGTATGCACGAAAAGTCGATCGATACAAGATAATTATTGGTTAAAAAGGTTAGGTTAGGTTCAGATAATTAGTTCTTTTCGCCTAACATGACGTGAAGCTGATCCACATTAAATATCTTGTAACAAAAGCAAGGGACTTTGTTCTAATGGAAAAATCATTGATCAGAGGTAAAATGCAACAGATGTTAACCCACCCTGTATATGCATACAAATGTGTGTCTGTGTCTACGTTGTGCCAGTGTCGACCCCTGTATACGCCGTCATTATACCGTGCCCGGCCCTGCATATGCGTACAAAGCGTATATGTGTATACCTAGTGTGTGACTTAAAAAAACAAGTAAAAAAATAGAGCTGTGTGGAAGGGATTTGATCTGTACATCGCTTAAAATAATGACTAAATATCATACATAATCATCAAACTTGGATGAATATATATAATTATTGGTTAAGTTGATTAGGAGGACTAGATTCGTTCCACTAGAAAAAAAGTGGAACGAATTGAAGTGCATTAGTTCTCATGGATCCTACCTGCTGAGTCTCATCCAAACATTCAACAGAGATATCGATAAAAATTCCTGAAGCTAAACATCTGGAAAAGGATATTTGCTGGGTCAAATTAGAAAAATGTATTCAAACTGCTTTTGATAGGTTAAACATACAGCCCAATTGGAGAGTTTCATGTATATCAACATCATACACAAACATCAAACTTTAATACAAATGCATAACTATTAGTTATGATGACTGTTAGGTTAGGTTGCCTAGGTTTTAATGTATTCGGCAGTGTATGGTAACCCGTTTGCATTCATTGATATGTGATCTATGTTGTCGTACATTGATATATATTTCGCTAATTATGTACCATAGGCATGATTTATATTCTAGATCTTGTTGACTGCGGACCTCACATCACAGATCTGTAGAAAATATGGTAGAGTATATTTATTCAATATTCGTTTCATAGACGAAAATGGTACGAGCAACACATCCAACATTTAAAAAAAATATTATTCCAACAGTAGAACCATACATAAAACTTGCTAACGCTACAACACCCGTAACAATCCCTTACATATGCGGTAAGCTTACATAAACGTTTTGAACTCTACAGTCTACCAAAGAGCGATCACCTAACATTACTTGGAACTAGTCGATATTACAGGACTTGTAACAAGTTAAGTGAAAAAATATGTATGTAGGTACATAAACTGGTAAAGATAGGTCTTGTAATAAATAGAAATAATCTTTCATATTAACTCCTAAAGTGATCGGGTTCATGAAAAAATCATATACTAACACAACAGCCATACCGAAATATTTGACATTTAACACTGAGTTGATGCAAATAATGTTATTTTTTACTGCGATACCTGTTCAAATCAATAACAAATTCCTAGACCTAACTGATGCTATGCCTCTAGTAGGAGAAAATCAAAGCCCACTGGTTCATAACAACGAACTCTACAATGCTTTACTAGGTCACTTCTTGTTAAGTTTGAAACTACCTATCAAATTTAAACATTGTTTGTCGATATGTACTTGAATGTGATAAAAATTTCATTTTATTCCGGCTATTCCTTCAGCTACAATTAATTGTTGAAAATCTACATTTTATTTTGTTATTCAATCTGAATTGTTCGTTTCAATGGTGATGACTAATAGTCAAGGATGATCATTGAAGTGATGTTCGTTCAGGCGCTGTAAACTTACCTATGCAATGTTGATCATTTAGGAAATTGAATTGGACATTTCTCATCCAAAAAATATTCAGTCGAGCGTCAACGAGAACTTGCTTGAAATAAAGAACAGTGTTATTATATAAGTAAAACGAACGCATAATTTTTAACAGTGCCTTACTTAGTACAAAGTGGTCAAAGTTCTGCAACATTACCGTCACATTCATGGAATGTTGTCGCGCGCCCTCAGAAATATATTTATTTACGTCATTTTCCGCTACCACCAGATCAAAAACGTTTCCTATTGAGCAGCGTATAATTTTTAATCGACTCAATCCTATCAATAATTGAAAACTGTATGATGTGATAAACTCCGTCCTTTCAATAGTCGAAGTCAAGTTTAGATATGGTTAGTAATAGTAATTATTGGTGTATTATGTTTAGATGTGGTTAGTAATAGTAATTATTGGTGTATGATATTAGATGTGGTTAGTAATAGTAATTATTGGTGCATAATGTTTAGATGTGGTTAGTAATAGTAATTAATGGTGCATAATGTTTAGATGTGGTTAGTAATAGTAATTATTGGTGTATAATGTTTAGATGTGGTTAGTAATAGTAATTATTGGTGTATAATGTTTAGATGTGGTTAGTAATAGTAATTAATGGTGTATAATGTTTAGATGTGGTTAGTAATAGTAATTATTGGTGTATAATGTTTAGATGTGGTTAGTAATAGTAATTATTGGTGTATAATGTTTAGATGTGGTTAGTAATAGTAATTATTGGTGTATAATGTTTAGATGTGGTTAGTAATAGTAATTATTGGTGTATAATGTTTAGATGTGGTTAGTAATAGTAATTATTGGTGTATAATGTTTAGATGTGGTTAGTAATAGTAATTAATGGTGTATAATGTTTAGATGTGGTTAGTAATAGTAATTAATGGTGTATAATGTTTAGATGTGGTTAGTAATAGTAATTAATGGTGTATAATGTTTAGATGTGGTTAGTAATAGTGATTATTGGTGTATAATGTTTAGATGTGGTTAGTAATAGTAATTATTGGTGTATAATGTTTCCTACAAATTCATTCCCAATAATTGGCTCAAGAATAATTTTCTACAAGATTCATTCATATCAATTGACATAACAATGACCGTCAATCAATTCATTCCTTCGTTTGACACAACTATAATCCCAATCAATTCTTTCCAATCAACTGACACAACTATCATTTCCAATAAATTCATTCATGTCAATTTACTCAACTGTTATTCTAGTAAATTAATTTCGATCATTTGACAGAACGATCATTTCCAATCAATTTCTTCTCATCAATCGAAACCACTATCATTCCATGACATACATTACTCTCTGTTGACACAAAGCGCATGCCCCATCAAACTCATTCCTATCAATTGAGGTTACTGTCAAGCACAATAAAATAATTCCAATCAATTGGCAAAACGATCATTTCCAAAATGTACATTCGTTCCGATTGGCCCAACTGTTATTTTCTATAGATTCTTTCCAATCAATTGACACAATTATGACCCTAATAAATTCATTTCGATCATATGACACAACTGTCATTTTCTAATGAATGCATTCTCACCAACTTACACAACATCATTTCCAATAATATCATTCCTATCAATTGAATCAACTCCCAATTGAAAAAATCCTGCTATCAAGCCACACAATTATCATCCCCAATAAATATATTTATGTCAATAACCACAAATATGATATCTACATGACTTGAAAATATCAATCGAATAATTCATCATCAACAAATAATTACCCATCAATCCTAACACTTATCATCGCCAACACATTCAGCCCTATCAACTTATACAACTAGCATTTCCCATAAACTTATTTGTATTAATTACCACAACTATATTTTTTTTATCAATTCGTTCTTTTCAACTGACAACTAGCATTTACATTATATTAATTCTCATCAATTACCTAGCATTCAAAATAAACACATTTTAATCAATTAACACAATAATATACAATAAATTCATTCCGATCAACTGACAGAAAAAGCATTCCCAATAAACGCATTCGTTCCATTTGATTCAACAATGAGTTCAAGAACATTCCTTCCTATTAATTAACTAGCAGTTCCAATAAACTGATTTATATCAATTGCAAAACGCTAATTTTCAATTATTTCATTCATATCTATCGACTCAACTACTATTTCTTATAATTAAATTGTTGGTATCAATTGACTAAACTTGATTTTTTCTTCTATTACGCTAGTATTCTGGTTTTCACTGACTCTCTTTGACTAAGCGTTTTCAGTATCAACGATATCAAATCATTTACTGGATTGAACAAAAACGAATATTAATTGTAATATCTGATTATCCTGTAAGTCAGCTTGGTTGAATAATCCGTCTTCACGATAAAAAAAATGGTCCAAAAAAGAAAAAAGCTCGGGGCCAAAACTATCCAGATTATGTTATGAAACGCTTGAGTGTGTCGAGGACGGATTTAAGCTGCCCACGCACTTCTGTAAGCCGCTAAACGTAAGATTGTACTCGTCACCCTCATGGTGAGAACGGAACAAGATGCCTTCAGCCCTCGCTGCCGCCATGCCCAATATTTCTTGTTTTATGACACGACGACCAGAGTCCTTTAGTATTTTTATTGATATCTCAAAAAGAGGGTCAAATTTATGGTGGCGACCAGCGAGAAATTCTCATGATTTATGGCATTTTTATTGTTATTAAGTCTTTTGTGCAGCGTGTGTAAGGAATTGTGGAGTCCGCCTGCTTGAGCTCCGGCCAAAGAAAACCATCGGTAAAGAAAACGAGCCCAGGGAAACTGATGGGTTAATATTGTGGGGCTAACAATGAGCAAGCGATCGTGGATAGGAGGAAGCCGAGGCTATGGGGAAACTTGGATGAAATGTTACGCAAAAAGACCCGGAGGATGGGGACTAATGTTTCTTGGTCCTGTGATGTAGCCTACGACCAAACGCTTGCATTGAAGTAAGCGCTCAAAATCGAAAATAATATTATTTAGTGTTGTCAAGAGAAACGTTACTTCAAGACAAACGTTTTGTCAATAGAAACGTTTCGGTTAATATGCACATGATAAATGTGGAGAAAATATTAGGCGAAGTGATGACTATTGACACAGAAACCATTATAATTGGTACTCTGCTCATGCATTCACATCGCACAAACGGAATTGGATGCTCTAATAAATAGACGAAAAGGTTTTCGACTGTGAAATGCAGTTCTGTTGAAAATTGCCTCTTTTTACAATAAATATTGCAGATGGAATCTCTTTGAAGGAGAAATTGGCCGAAATCTTGAAAGAAAGCATAGCCAGAGCATCGACTGTAGAGGAAATAGAGGAAGAAGAAGGCATAACCAGAGCATCAACTGAAAAGGAAATAGACGAAGAAGGAGCATAACCAGAGCATCAACTGAAAATGAAATAGAGGAAGAAGGAGCATAACCAAAGCATCAGCTAAAAAGGAAATAGAGGAAGAAGGCATAGCCAGAGCATCAACTGAAGAGGAAATAGAGGAAGAAGGCATAGCCAGAGCATCAACTGAAGAGGAAATAGAGGAAAAAGGCAGAGCCAGAGCATCAACTAAAGAGGAAACAGAGGAAGAAGACAGAGCCAGAGCATCAACTAAAGAGGAAACAGAGGAAGAAGGCAGAGCTAGAGCATCAACTGAAGCGAGGAAGAAGGAACGGCTTTAGAGTGTTATTGGTTAATAAAATATGTCTGGTCCATGGGCTGCCATGTTGCCCAACGATACACGCCTGTTCAGTCAGACCATTGATCGCATGCCTGTACCGATGTGCTAATCGAACGAGGAAGCCGGTATGATTGGGAAGGAGTACGAAAATAATGGCGAAGTAGAAATTAACCATACATTCGATCGAATCGAAATATTTAACACTATTTTGTTGATTGTTCATTGAAGTGGACATTAAAATCATGTGACTTCTTACACGTTCAGTTGTAACTATCTGCAATCCATATACATGAGAGTTATTTAATGTCATAAAGCATTGGTAAAATATCGAAGTGAGATGGTGCCAATAATCATTTCTGTAACAGGTACCGTAAGCTGCGAAAATAGTGAAATCATTTTAATTTTCGCGTTTTATTTTTGGCATCCCGTCATCGAGATGGTACGCTTTAAACTATGTATTTACATACGAATGTTTCCTCCAAACTTAAGACTGTACACATACAATCATTGAAACTTACGTAAAATCAAATAATATGATTGAAAGGACGTTTAAATAAATGAAATTACATTTCTGGCGGAGACAGTAACATTTAGGCAATAAAGGCGTAATTTTCACGTACTGATTTCAACATCCCTGCAAGGAGATGTCCTGTATTTATGTTCGTATTTACATACAACCGTTTCTTCCAACACAGGATGGGACAGCTGCGTGCATATGCATCCATGAATACATGAATCTCGTGTATTTATGGATACATATGTGTTCCTCCATCACAGGTTTGAACAGCTGCCTGCATATGCATCCATGAATACATGAATCTCATTGCAGGGAGGCTGAAACTAAAACATAAAAATCACGCATCAACTGCGCAGGTAGAACCCTCACGTAGTCCCCTCCCATATGGTACCCTCACTTGTACAAGTCGAGGACGATTTGCGAATGTTGGCGGCAAATAAAACAAGTTCAGGGTGAAAATGGTATTTTTCGTACACAATAGAATCGAATTGAACGAAATCTTTTCAAATGAACCCCACAACCAATAGCTTCACATAGAGTGAAAAAAGATTGGTTTAAACAACACGCATGTGATGGTATACATAAACTCTACTGGTACTTCATGGATCGTACTCTATATTGATGGACATCTTAATGGGGAACAATAGTACAATCGAAAATAATTTTCTTAATTTGAGACGTTATAAGTTGGGATTTCAGAATTTAGTTCTCCTACGCGATTTATAACCAGATCGGAGTGCAGTCATACTAGTGCATACACACTCGTATTTTTTTCTACACAATTTCTTACCCGATCAGACTGCATACATACTAGTGTATACATACTCCTGTATACATACTAGCGAATACATACTAGTGTATACATACTTGTGCATACATACTCGTGTATACATACTAGTGCACACATACTATTGCATACACACTACGTACCTTTTTCTACACAATTTCTTGCCTTATCAGAGTGCATACATACTAGTGCATTTAATCTAGTACATTCACACTATTACATACACACTACGTACTTTTTTCTACACAATTTCTTGCCCGATCAGACTGTATACATACTAGTGCATACACATTAGCGCATACATACTAGTGCATACATATAAGTGCATACATTCTAGTCCATTCGTTCTAGATCATATTAGGGTAGAATAAGGAGACAAAACGAGCGTGATTGCTCATGCCAAGTTGTCTCCTTAAAAGAAGTGAAAGAAGAGTGGGGGATAGTCAACAAGGCTTTAGAAATTCACGCACACATACAAAAAAGGACTTTGTATGGACAGAAAGGAGATGGACTACCACTACTGTTACCACCACCTACTACCAACACCCCACTATTACCCGGGGCATTTCAGCCCCGGAGAAGAAACGGTCGAGTGTCAGAGCGAAAATTCAGGAACGGGCAAACAAGATGTGAAGAGAAGTATTTAGGTTCCAGGCGGTTGCATCTCAAACGGTCGAGCAGAGACGAACACGCCCGTTCGCTCGTCGGACTCACACTTTTCCGCGAGCGCATGCCTGTCGGCTTGCCCCAGAGGTTTAGTCAGACTGACTCCAATTAGGTATTGAGTTTACTGCAAAGAAGCATATGAGAATTAAATTTCGACAAGTATGTGCACATTTGGGAGAGCAGCACACCCAGTTGCCCGGGTAATGGTCTTCCCCTATGTGCTCAGAAGATTAAGTCTTCTGTGCGCAAGCGGTTCCTTGAAGGCTGTCGCACTTCAAGGTGAGATGTCAGAGTGACCTCTCCTAGGGATGGACATGCCCTTGGTTGATCTAGAATCCTGGTCGGAATTTTCTATAAATGTCGTGAAATTTTTACTAGTGCAAATGTAGAAGAGAGTGGTTCTCCCTAGTGGTCAGTAGAGTGAGTCTCTGAACCCGTGTGATTGGTCCTACAAGAGCATTTCCAAAAAAAGTTGCTCATGGCCACTCCTGAGTTTAATCAAATGAGACAAATTTTTAAATTCATGTAATAGTTATCCCAGAATTTAGTCCAAAAAGGCAAAAGATCAGTTTACACATTTTGAATATAGACAATAGTCAAGGGGAACACAATGTTTCAAATTTTGACAT
Organism: Gammarus roeselii; assembly: GCA_016164225.1. NCBI lineage: Eukaryota > Metazoa > Arthropoda > Malacostraca > Amphipoda > Gammaridae > Gammarus > Gammarus roeselii. The sequence continues at coordinate 9,595 of SDVV010017512.1, forward strand.
GCATCTAGAGAAGAATTCAATCCGAAAAAGAGCAAACATCGATTTTTAAATTTTTAGATTTTTCTAAAGAATCTGTGGGAAGGAGGTTCCCTGCTGCACCAGGTCCCACCCGAACCTGGGCTACAGAAAAGAAGGCGGTTAGTTATCCACATTGTACATGGGAATAAATTTCAAGGTGAGATGTAGGAGGGGCATCTCCAAGGATTTGTTTGCACTGGGTGCTATACATAGATTCAATATGCTTCAGGTGAGATGCCAGAGGAACATCTAACAAATATTATTTCACCACGTAACCAGTGCGTGCTGCCAAGCGAAGGAGGCACGATCGAGTTGATAAAATTTCTGAAATGATTATTATTGTAGGGTCCTTGAAGGCAGACGCACTTCAAGTTGAGACGTCAGAGCGACAAACACGGTTATTTTGAATTTTGAAAAACTGGTACTGATACAAGTTTCAGTACAAGAATGGCATGAGTATTTAAATTTGTATATATGTAAAATCGATTTGGGTACGAGGAAACAAAGGTTTTTAAATTTGGATGAATTGTTGCAAGATTTGCTCCCAGAAAGGCATGAACAGTTATCGCAAATTTTAGTCCAAAATAAAGCAAACAACCGGTATTTCAATTTTGAAATTAGCTCGGACATCTGTAAGGAATGTGTTAAAAGGTAAGTGTCTCTGCGCCATGCTGCATCAGGGTCTCTCCCGGATCTGTACTACATGAGAGAGAAGACGGTTAGTTCATTCAAAATGGATCGATTTAAAGGTGAGATGCCGGAGAGGCAGGTGCATTAAGTGCTTTAGCATTTCATATTTCAAGATGAGATGTCAGAAGGGCATCTCTAAGATCTATGTATATTTCAACTGAGGTGTCTGAGGGGATTTATATATTTCAAGTGAGATGCCAGAGGGACATCTCCAAGAGATGTAACAGGCGCTGCCGATCTGTAATTATAAAGAAAGCTGCTTCGCTATTTTGTAATATCGAGTCTTTTTTTATTTTTCGTTCCTGACACGAAAGGAAGAAGAGAAGAAAACGAGAGTAGCATCGTGTCGACAGTGTCTTTCCATAGGAAAGTACTCACTGATTCAACATATGGATGTTATCTACATTTCTCTCCTTTATTTTCTCTCCCGACAGGGAGGGTAGAAACGTAAGAAGAAAAATACCATCATATCGGCAAGGTCCCTCCGTGGGAAGATATTTATTGCCTCAACAACGCTTACCGTTGTCGCTTATCGGTAAGCGTCGTTGGGTCGTCGGCAGACTTCACCCGCACAAGTTCGTCGAATCTACGTCGTACTGAAGAGTTCAGCAACGCTCTCATCCTTGTGCGGTTGGATTTTTGCATAGCATGGGTGTGTGGGCGAGTCGTTGGTGCTGATCATTGGCAAGCACCGCTGATCCGCATCTATCTATCTACCTTTCCACAATTCTCTTCGATTTTTCTTTCCCGCAGTGAAAAAAAACATCGGGTCGGCAAGGTCTCTCCACAGGAAAATACTCATTGCCTAAGCAATGGATGATATCAGTCGAATCTACGTCATACCATTGAGTTGAGCAAAGCTCTCGTCCTGGTGCGGGTTCAATTTTCTCATATCATGGGGTGTTCACAGTTGTTGTCTATCTCTCCCAATTTGTCTCCTTTCTTTCCTCTCCCACAGGGAGGGTAGAAACGTAAAAAGAAAAATGCCATCTTGCCGGCATGATTCCTCCGTAGGAAGATATCGGTTGCCTTTAGCAATGGATGATACCCGTATAATCTAGGCTGTAACACAGAGTTGAGCAGGAGCTCTCCTCCTGGTGCGAGTTCGATTTTCGTATATCATGGGGTGTGGGGGTGAATGCTGTCAACTTACAACATAAATACAATATAAATTAAAGTAACAATATATGGTATCCCTTCAAGTCTCCTTCGCCGCATCGAGTTGAGCAAGCCCTCCTCCTAGGCGGTGTCGATTTTCATGATACCGTAGTCCCTACATCTGCTTGTCCCGTTAGGACGGCAGATGGCCTCGTAGGCTAGCGGAATGCGCGATTGCGAGTACCGTTACGGGCTCACACCCAGTACCGGTGGCCCTGGCGTGGGTCTAGGAGTAGATGCAAATCGCCGTAACACCTCTCACACGGTAAATTTCTGTAGGAATGATTGTTATCGAGATATCAGTCTGCCTGTACTTGCAATGCAGTATTATCAGTCTATCTGTAATTGCAATGTTAATGGTAGAAAGCGTGTCGCTCCGATATGGAGTTTTTCAGTCGCTTGAGTTTGTCAGCAATAGCAATCATTACATTGTTACTGATAATGAAATTATGAGTAAAAATTACCAACTACTACTACCAGCGACAATGCTACTATCGTTACAGATAATGAATTTATTTGTAGTAATGGCTTGAATTGTGATGAGAGCCGTGTCAAGCTCCTTCCCTATTTCCCTATAATTGCAATCTCGACAGCTCCTGGGAAGGTCGTGTCGTTCTCAGGTTAAACGAGTCAGGTAGCGCTTTTTTGAACGCATTCGCGGATTCAGAGCCAACTACCGCAGCTGGTAAGTTGTTCCAAGCCCGTGGGATTGCGATCGTGAAAAAGTGTTGCGCTATAGTCGTAGCAAACGTTTTTCCACAAGTATCGCCCCGTTGTTCCGGGTACGAATGTTGTGTTGTGGTCCCTGTCGAAGAGGCCGACAGGGCTCACGTTGCTTATTCCCTTCAGGTATTTGAAGGTTTCAATGAGCTAGCCCTTCAGCCTTCGTTGCTCGAGGGTGATGAGGCCAAGCTCTTTGAGCCTATATCCTCGTAACTGTGTTAGCGTAGCTGCGGAATGAGCTTAGTTGCACGATGCTGGATTCCTTATGTGTGGAGACCAGAATTGGACTGCATGCTCGAGGTGGGGACGGACGAGGGACGTGTTCAAAGGCAGTAATATGTCCTACGTTTTGCAGAGGAAGTTTCGGGAGATGTAACCAAGGTTACGTTTAGCTATCTTGTAACTTTCTTCGACCTGCGCGTTTTATTTCAAATCTTTCAAGATAAGGACACCCAAGTCTCTCTGCTGGTCAACAGTTGCAAGATCGCTTCCTGCCATCGTGTGGTTGAAGTTGGTATTGCGACACCCCATGTGCATAACTATTCATTTAGCAACATTTAAGGGCATCTGCCACGCTTCCGACCATTGGACGAGTTTTCGAGATCTTGTTGAATCTCAGCTCCAGTACTAGTGCATACACATTACGTTGTGTTTCCGAAACGATTCATAACCCGATCGTATTACATCAACACTATAAAACAAGTGAAGCAATTATGGTATATAAGATAAAACGTCGTTAAATCAGTGGGATATCAACCCCCACTTCATTAATTACATTGGAATTCAATATTCTTCCCCGATCAAGGTGTATGCCAATAATTATAAAATGCCATCCATAAAAGTGTATATAGTTTTTTACAGTGTATGTATAATAATCAAACATTTACTCAGTTCGTGTATATTTATTTATGTATAGTGTCGAATGTGGTGACTTGGCGCAGTTCTTCCTGCTATAACAACCCAGTCCAGTCAGACGCGACGTGATCATCGCTCGATCCAGAATATGACGTCGATTTTCATTATTTATCGTCCGTTAAGGCGATGGATTCACCTGATATCGCTAGTGAAGTATGATAGAGAAAATTACTTGATTCTAATCATTCTACCTTCATTCGCAGAGTTGGTAACTGGAAGGACCTGATGTTGCCGTCGCCTGGACAAGAAATCCAGAGCACCGGGGGAACTACGTAATAATGGTTTCCAGCCTGCGCCTTAAAAACCAGACGAGGAGTTTTCTGCGCTGCTGGGCGACGACGACGGGTGTGTTTTATAGGGTGACGGAGCACAGCTTGCGGGGCAGTAAACGGGGCACGCTTTCCACGCGGGGCAGAGGGCAGGCTGAGAAAATTAAGGAGCACAATGGGGATAAGTGAGATAATGTTGTGGATAGCTGGACAAGGTGGGACATGTATATCAGACAGTCAATACTTCACGCCACTACTTTATTTAACTCCCCCGCACTGATGACACTGATAACTCCCCCGCACTGATGACACTGATAACTCCCCCGCACTGATGACACTGATAACTCCCCCGCCCTGATGACACTGATAACTCCCCCGCACTGATGACACTGATAACTCCCACGCACTGATGACACTGATAACTCCCCCGCCCTGATGACACTGATAACTCCCCCGCACTCTTGACACTGATAACTCCCCCGCACTGAAGACACTGATAACTCCCCCGCCCTGAGGACACTGATAACTCCCCCGCCCTGATGACACTGATAACTCCCCCGCCCTGATGACACTGATAACTCCCCCGCCCTGATGACACTGATA
>SDVV010017513.1:0-13970 GCA_016164225.1 Gammarus roeselii
TATATATTTACCTGCCTGTTCTGTAGCAATTCATTCGTTCCAATATATGTCTGTTCTGTAACAATTCCTTCATTCCAAAACCTGCCTGATCTGTGATAACTCCTTCGTTCCAATGCATGCTTGTTCTGAGAAAATTTCTTCCTTCCAATACCTGCATGGTATGTAACACTTCCTTCATTGCAATACCTGCCTGATCTGTAACAACTCCTTCATTCCGATACCTTTCTGATCTGCAACAATTAATTTATTCAAATACATGTCCGATCTGTAACAATTCTTCCATTCCAATACCTGCCTGATCCGTAACAATTACTTCATTCCAATACCTGCCTGATCTGTAACAATTTTTTCATTCCATTACCTGCCTGATCTATAACAATTCTTTCGTTACACAACCTACCTGATCTGTAACAATTCCTTGATCCCAATACCTACCTGACCTGTCACAATTCATTTATTCCCATACCTGCCTGATGGGTCAGAATTCCTTCATTCCAATACCTGCCTGATATGTAACAATTCATTCGTTCCATAACATGCCTGTTCAGTAACAATTTCTTCATCCCAATGCCTGTCTGTTCGGTAACCATTCCTTCGTTCCAATACATGCCTGTTCTGGAGCAATTCCTTCATTCCAATACCTGTATGATCTGCAACAATTCATTCATTCCAAGACATGTCTGATTTGTCACAATTCCTTCATTCCAATACCTGCCTCATCTAGAACAATTCCTTCTTTCCAATACCTGCCTGATCTGGTACAAATCCTTCATACCAATACCTGCCTGATTTTTAACAATTCCTTCATTCCAATACCTGCCTGATCTATAACAATTCCTTCATTCAAATACCTGCCAGATCTGTAATGATTCCTTCATTCTCATATCTGCCTAATCTTCAACAATTTCTTCATTCCAATACCTGCCTGATCTATAACAATTCCTTCATCTCAATACCTGTCTGATCTATAACATTTCCTTCATTCAATACCTGCCAGATCTGTAATAATTTCTCCATTCTCATACCTGCCTGATCTGTAGCAATTCCTTCATTCCAATACCTGCCTGATTAGTAACAATTCCATTATTCCAATACCTTTCTGATCAGTAACAATTCCTTCATCCAATATCTGCCTTATCTGTGACAATTCCTTCATTCCAATAACTGTCTTATCTGTAATAATTCCTTCATTCCAACATAAATCGGATCTGTTCCAATTTCTTCGTTCCAATACATGCCTGTTCTGTAACAGTTCCTTCCTCCCAATACCTGCCCGTTCTGTAACAATTCCTTCGTTCCAATACATGCCTGTTCTGTAACAATTCCTTAATTCCAATACCTGCCTGATCTGTAACAATTCCTTCATTCAAATACCTGCCAGATCTGTAACGATTCATTCATTCCAAAATCTACATGATCTGTAACAATTTCTTGCTCCTAATACTTGCCTGATCTGTAACAATTCATTCATTCCAACACTGCCTGATCTGTATGAATTCCTTCAATCAAATATCTGCCTGATCTGTAACAATTCATTCGTTCCATTACATGATTGTTTGTAACAATTTCTTCATCTCAATGTCTGCCTGTTTGGTAACAATTCCTTCGTTCCAATACATGCCTGTTCTGTAACAATTGCTTCATTACAATACCTGTCTGATCTGCAACAATTTATTCGTTCCAGTACATGCCTGTTCTGTAACAATTCCTCCATTCCAATACCTGCCTGTTCTATAACAGATTCTTCATTTATATTCCTGCCTCATCAGGCAAAATTCCTTCATTCCAATACTTGTGTGATCTGTGACAGTTCCTTGTTTCTAAAACCTGCATGTTCTGTAGCAATTCATTCCTTTCAATATATGCCTGTTCTGTAACAATTCCTTCATTCCAGACCTGTCTGTTCTGTAACAATTCCTTCGTTCCAATACATGCATGTTCTGCGACAATTTCTTCATTCAAATACCTGCATGATATGTATCACTTCCTTCATTCCAATACCTGCCTGATCTGTAACAACTCCTTCATTTGAATGCCTGTCTGATCTGCAACAATAAATTCATTCCAATGCATGTCCGATCTGTCACAATTCCTTCATTCCAATATCTGCATGATCTGTAACCTTTCCTTCATCCCAATAACAATTCATTCATTACTATACTTGCCTGATCTGTAAGAATTCCTTCAGTCCAATACCAGCCTGATCTGTAACAGTTAATTCGTTCCATTACATGCCTGTTCTGTAACAATTTCTTCATCACAATGCCTGCCTGTTCGGTAAAAATTCCTTCGTTCCAATACGTGCCTGTTCTGTAACAATTTCTTCATTACAAAACCTGTTTGATCTGCAACAATTCAATTATTCCAATACATATCTGATCCGCAAGCAATTCCTTCATTCCAGTACCTGCCCCATTTGTAACAATTCTTTCATTCCAATACCTTCCTGATCTTTAAAAAAAAAATATTCCCAGACCTGCCTGATCTGTAAAAATTCCCTCATTCCAATACCTGTATGATCATTAACAATTCCTTCATTCATGTACCGGCCAGATCTGTAACAATTCCTTCAATCTCATACCTGCCTGATCTGTAGCAATTCCTTCATTTCAAAACCTGCCTGATTAGTACCAATTCCTTCATTCCGAAACCTGTCTGATCTGTAACAATTCCTTCATTCCAATACCTGCATGATCTGTAACAATTCCTTCATTCAAATAACTGGCAGATCTGTAACAATCCATTCAATCTCATACCTGCCTGATCTGTAGCAGTTCCTTCATTCCAATACCTCACTGATCAGTAACAATTCCTTCAATCCAATACCTGTCTGATCTGTAACAATTCATTCATTCCAATATCTGTCTGATATGTCACAATTCCTTCATTCCAATGCCTGTCTGATCTGTAACAATGACTTCAACCAATGTAGGTCTGATCTGTTCCAATTCATTCGTTCCAATACCTGCCTGTTCTGTAACAGTTCCTTCCTTCCAATACCTGCCTGTTCTGTAACAACTCCTTCGTTCCAATACATGCCTGTTCTGTAGTAATTCCTTCAATCCAATGCCTCCCTGATCTGTAACAATTCCTTCATTCAAATACTTGCCAGATCTGTATTAATTCCTTCCTTCTCATACCTGCCTTATTTGTAGTGATTCCTTCATTCCATTACCTGCCTGATCAGCAACAATTTCTTCATTCCAATATCTGTCTGATCTGTAACAATTCCTTCCACCAAATACCTGCCAGATCTGTAACAATTCCTTCATTCTCATTCCTGCCTGATCTGTAGCAATTTCTTCATTCCTATACCTGTCCGATCAGTAACAATTTCTACGTTCCAATATCTGTCTGATCTGTCACAATTCCTTCCTTCCCATGCCTGCCTGATCTGTAACGATTCCTTCTATTCAATAAATGTCTGATCTGTTCCAATTCCTTCGTTCCAATACATGCCTGTTCTGTATCAGTTTCTCCGTTCCAATACCTGCCTGTTCTGTAGAAATTCCTTCGTTCCAATACATGCCTGTTCTGTAATAATTCCTTTATTTCAATATCTGCCTGTTCTTTAACAATTTCTTCATTGATATTCTTGCCTGATCTGTCACAATCCCTTCATTCCAAAACCTGCCTGATCTTTAACAATTCCTTCATTCCAATACCCGACTGGTCTTTAATAATTCAATCATTCCTATACCTGCCGGATCTGTATGAATTCCTTCATTCCAATAACTGCCTGATCTGTAACAATTCATTCGTTCCAGTACATGCCTGTTCTGTAAAAAAAATCCATTCCAATACCTGCCTGTTCTGTAACAATTCCTTTGTTCCAATACATGCCTGTTATGTAACAATTCCTTCATTCCAATACCTGCCTGTTCTATAACAATTTCTTCATTTATATTCCTGCCTCATCTGTCACAATTCCTTCATTCCAATACCTCTCTGGTCTGTGACAATTCCTTCTTTCTAAAACCTGCATGTTCTGTAGCAATTCATTCGTTCCAATATATGCATGTTCTGCAACAATTTCTTCGTTCAAATTCCTGAATGATATGTATCACTTCCTCCATTCCAATACCTGCCTGATCTGTGACAACTCCTTCATTTCAATACTTGTTTGATCTGCAACAATTAGTTTATTCCAATACATGTCTGATCTGTACCAATTCCTCCATTCTAATATCTGCATGATCTGTAACAATTCCTCCATTTCAATACCTGCCTGATCTGTAACAATTTTTTCATTCCAATACCTGCCTGATCTGTAACAATTCCTTTATCCATATACCTGCCTGATCTGTAAAAATTCATTCATTACTATACCTGCCTAATCTGAAAGATTTCCTTCATTCCAATACCAGCCTGATCTGTAACAATTCATTCGTTCCATTACATGCCTGTTCTGTCTCAATTTCTTCATCCCAATGCCTGCCTGCTCGGTAACAGTTCCTTCGTTCCAATACATGCCTGTTCTATAACAATTCCTTGACTCCATTACATGTCAGTTCTGAAACAATTTCTTCATTTCTTTTCCAGTCTCATCTGTCACAATTCCTTCATTTTAATACCTGCCTCATCTGTAGCAATTCCTTCATTCACATACCTACCTGATCTGTTACAATTTCTCCATTCCAATACCTGCCGGATCTGTGACAATTTCTCCATTCCAATACCTGCCTGATCTGCAACAATTCCTTCGTTGCAATAACTGTCTGATCCGTAACAATCCCTTCATTCCCATATCTGCCTTATTTATACCAATTCATTCATTCCATTACCAGTCTGATCTCTAACGCTTCTTTCATTACCATACCTGCCTGATCTTTTAACATTCCTTCATTCCAATACCTGTCTGATCTGCCACAATTCCACCATTCCAATACCTGTCTGATTTGCAGTATTTAATTCTTCCCAATACCCGTCTGATCTACGATAATTCCTTCATTCCAATACTTGCTTGATCTGCAACAATTTCTTCATCCCACAACCTAATATTCTGTATTAATTTCTTCATTCCAATACCTGCCTGATCTGTAACAATTCCTTCATTCCAATACCTGCCTGAACTGTAACACGTCCGTCATTCTTATACCTACCTGATCTGTAACAATTCCATCATTCCAATACCTGCCTGATCTGTAACAATTCCTTCATTCCAATACCTGTAAGATCTGTAACAATTCCTTCATTCCAATACCTGCATGATCTGTCACAATTCCTCATTTTCCATTACCTGCCTGATCTGTAATAATTCCTTCATTCCAATACATGTCTGATTTGCAGTTATCAATTCTTTCCAATACTCGTCTGATCTGTAATATTTCTTTCATTCCAATACCTGCCTGATCTGCAACAATTTCTTCATTCTAATACCTGCTGTTCTGTAACAATTCCTTCACTCCAATACCTGCCTGATATGTAACAATTCCTTCATTCCAATAGCTGGATGATCTGTAACAATTCCACCATTCTAATACCTGTCTGATATGCAACAATTCCTTCATTCCAATACCGGTCTGATCTGTAACAATTCCTTCATTCAAATACCTGCCTGATCTGTGACAATTATTTCATTCCTATACCTGCCCGATCTGTCGCAATTCCGTCATTCCAATACTTGCCTGATCTGTAACAATTCCTTCATTCCAATACCACTTGATCTGTAACAATTCATTCATTCCTATACCTGCCTGATCTATAACAATTCCTCCATTCCAATAATTGTCTGATCTGTAACAATTCCTTTATTCCAGAACCTGCCTGATCTATACCAATTCCTTCATTCCAAAACCAGTCTGATCTGGAACAATTTCTTCATTCCAATACATTTCTGATCCGTAACAATTCTTTCAATACAATACCTGCCTGATCTGTCACAATTCCTTCATCCAAATACCTGCCTGATCTGTCACAATTCCTTCATTCCATTACCTGCTTAATCTGTAACATTTCCTTCATGCCAAAACCTGTCTGATCTTTCAAATTCCTTCATTCCAATACCTGTGTGATCTGTAACAATTCTTTCATTCCAATACCTGGATGATCTGTAACAATTCCACCATTCTAATACCTGTCTGATATGCAATAATTTCTTTATTCCAATACCTGTCTGATCTGTATAATTCCTTCATCCCAATACCTGCCTGATCTGTGACAATTATTTCATTCCAATACCTGCCCGATCTGTCGCAATTCCGTCATTCCAATACTTGCCTGATCTGTAACAATTCCTTCATTCCAATGCCTACTTGATCTGTAACAATTCATTCATTCCTATACCTGCCTGGTCTATAACAATTCCTTCATTCCAATACCTGCCTGATCTGTAACAATTCATTCGTTCCAATACATGCCTGTTCTGTAACAATTCCTTCATTCCAATACCTGCCTGTTCTGTAACAATTTCTTCATTTATATTCCTGCCTCATCTGTCACAATTTCATCATTCCAAAACCTGTCTGATCTGTAACAACTCCTTCATTCTAATACCTGCCTGTTCTGTAACAATTTCTTCGTTCCAATACATGCCTGTTTTGTAGAAATTCCTTCATCCCAATACCTTAATGATAGGTACACTTCCTTCCTTCCGATACCTACTTGATCTGTAACAATTCATTCATTCCTATACCTGCCTGGTCTATAACAATTCCTTCATTCCAATACCTGCCTGATCTGTAACAATTCATTTGTTCCAATACATGCCTGTTCTGTAACAATTTCTTCATTCCAATACCTGCCTGATCTGTATCAATTTCTTCATCACAATACCTGCCTGATCTGTAACAATTCCTTTATTCCAATACCTGCCTGATCTGTATCAATTCCTTTATTCCAATACCTGCCTGTTCTGTAACAATTTCTTCGTTCCAATACCTGCCTGATCTGTATCAATTCCTTCATTCTAGTACCTGCCTGTCCAGTAACCGTTCCTTTGTTCTAATACAAGCCTGTTCTGTAACAATTCTTTCATTCTAATACCTGACTGTTCTGTAACAATTACTGCATTTATATTCCTGTCCGATCTGTCACAATTCCTATATTCCAATACCTGTCTAATCTTAAACAACTCATTCATTCTAATACCCGTCGTTTCTGTAACAATTCTTTCATTCCAATACATGCCTATTTGTAACAATTCCTCCATTCCAATACCTGCCTGATCTGTCACAATTCCTTCATCCTAATACCGCCTGATCTGTCACAATTTCTTCATTCCAATACCTGCCTGATCTGCCACAATTCCTTCATTCCAATACCTGCCTGTTCTGTAACAATTCCTTCATTCCAATACCTGCCTGCTCTGTAACAATTCCTTCATTCCAATACCTGTCTGACCTGTAATAATTCCTCCATTCCAATACCAGCCTGATCTGTAACAATTTCTTCATACCAATACCTGCCTGCTCGTAACAATTCCTTCATTCCAATACCTGTCTGATCAGTAACAATTCCTCCATTCCAATACCTGCCTGATCTGTAACAATTCCTTCATTCTCATAACTGCCTGATCTGTAATGATTCATTCATTCCAATACCTGCCTGATCTGTAACAATTCTTTCTTTCTAATACCTGTCTGATATGTAACAATTCCTTCATTCCAATACCTGCCCGATCTGTATCAATTCCTTCATTCCAATACCTGCATGATCTGACCTAATTCCTTCATTCCAATACCTGCCTGTTCTGCAACAATTCCTTCATTCCAATACCTGCCTGATCTGTAACAATTCCTTCATTTTAATACATGTCAGATCTGTATTAATTCCTTCATTCCAATACCTGCCTGTTCTGTAACAATTCATTTATTCCAATACCTGCCTGTTCTGTAACAATTCCTTCATTCCAATACCTGCCTGTTCTGTAACAATTTCTCCATTCCAATACCTGCCTGTTCTGTAACAATCCCTTTATTCCAATACCTGCCTGTTCCGTAACAATTCCTTCATTCCAATACCTGCCTGTTCTGTAACAATTCCTCCATTCCAATACCTGCCTATTCTGTAGCAATTCCTTCATTCCAATACATGTCCGATCTGTATTAATTCCTTCATTCCAATACCTGCCTGTTCTGTAACAAATCCTTCATTCCAATACCTGCATGATCTGTCCTAATTCCTTCATTCCAATACCTGCCTGTTCTGCAACAATTCCTTCATTCCAATACCTGCCTGTTCTGTAACAATTCCTCCATTCCAATACCTGCCTGTTCTGTAACAATTCCTTCATTCCAATACATGTCCGATCTGTATTAATTCCTTCATTCCAATACCTGCCTGTTCTGTAACAATTCCTTCATTCCAATACCTGCCTGTTCTGTAACAATTCCTCTATTCCAATATCTGCCAGTCATGAGCGGTGGGGCCTGCACTGCGTTATGCTGCGGTCTATTAAGAGCCCCGTCTCTGCCAGACAATACCTTTCCTCTGTCACCGTCTCTGCCAGACAATACCTTTCCTCTGTCACCGTCTCTGCCAGACAAAACCTTTCCTCTGTCACCGTCGCTGCCAGACAAGACCCTTCCTCTGTCACCGTCGCTGCCAGACAAGACCCTTCCTCTGTCACCGTCTCAGCCAGACAAGATCTTTCCTCTGTCATCGTCTCTGCCAGACAAAACCTTTCCTCTGTCACCGTCGCTGCCAGACAAGACCCTTCCTCTGTCACCGTCGCTGCCAGACAAGACCCTTCCTCTGTCACCGTCTCAGCCAGACAAGATCTTTCCTCTGTCACCGTCTCTGCCAGACAATACCTTTCCTCTGTCACCGTCTCTGCCAGACAATACCTTTCCTCTGTCACCGTCTCTGCCAGACAAAACCTTTCCTCTGTCACCGTCGCTGCCAGACAAGACCCTTCCTCTGTCACCGTCGCTGCCAGACAAGACCCTTCCTCTGTCACCGTCTCAGCCAGACAAGATCTTTCCTCTGTCATCGTCTCTGCCAGACACGACCTGATAGAATAACTTCCAGGCACTCTGACCTCCCTTCATAGGCTCCAGGTAAATAAAAACTCATCATATACACCCACACCTTAACTGTTGTTTAGAGAACGTAATCATTTGCACGCCCACCTTAAGTAATGGTTAGCTACGTAATCATCAGTGTGCCCTTAACTGATGTTTAGATAGCGTAATCACATGCGTGAACCTCAATCAATGTTTAGATGACGTAATCACGAGCACGCACACCCCAACTATTGCTTGGATGGCCTAATCATTAGCACGTACACTTTAACTTATATTGGGATGACGTAATCATTTGTACGTACACCTTAACTATTATTTGAATGACGTAATCATTTGTACGTACACCTTAACTAATATATGAATGACGTAATCATTTGTACGTACACATTAACTAAGGTTTGGATGACGTAATCATTTGCGCGTACACCTTAACTAATATTTGAAGGACGTAATCATTTCTAGGTACACCATAACTAAGATTTGGATGACGTAATCATTTGCAAGTACATCTTAACTAATATTTGGATGACGAAATCATTTGCACGTACACCTTAACTAATATTTGGATGACGTAGTCATTTGCACGTACACCTCAACCAATTTTTAGCGAACGTAACCATTTGCATGTACACCTTTACTGATGTTTAAATGACGTAATCATTGGCGTGTACCTTAACCAATGTTTAGATGACGTAATCATGTGCACGTCCACATTATCTAAGGTCTGGACTGTTGTGTTGAGGGACTTCCGCGAGGGATAACATGTTGAGGATTAGTACCCCACACCTGTTCATCGATGTGTTTCTTCTAACGACAATATTGTGCAGTTTATTAATTCACATTTGTCTTATATCTCTTTCATTCAACGACTGCTGAAAAGCGTCACAATTCCCCTATTATGATATAATTTCTTTTGTATGATGCTATGTAGTCCACTTTGCGTGTTTTGCGGCGGCCCTTGCACCGTTGTGATCTGCCCCTGTCACTGTTTCGGCCTCACGAATCCATTAGATGTTGATGGCAAGGCAACATTCATGGGACAGCATACAAATGATGTAACGAAAAAACTTATATAAGTCTTAAATTCCTATAAATGTTTGGTCCCGATGTTCGCCGTGACGCTTCTGACAGCGCCGTCGTAATGAGCCTCAACAGCGATTCCGATTACATTGTTGTACACACATCCATCGAGCTCAAAGTCCTCCTTTATTCACAATATATCCTCGCAATATTTGGGATCGTGAAGTACGTTATCGTAGAGTACGCGGATCGGGAAGCATCCGTAGATTGTGAAATTCGTAGATCTTGAAGTCCGAAAGGAGTGACAGCGAGGAAGGTACGAAGGCGAGAAAGCAGTGACGGCTAGGAAGGATTGACAGCGAGGATGCAGTGACGGCCAGCAAGGAGTGACGGCGAGGAAAGAGTGACGCAAGGAAGAAGTGACGGCGAGGGAAGATTGACGGCGAGGAAAGAGTGAAGGCGAGGAAGTAGTGACGGCGAGGAAGCAGTGACGGCCAGGAAGGAATGACGGCCAGGATGGAGTATCGGCGAGGAAGCAGTGATGGCGCGGAAGGAGTGACGGCGAGGAAGGATTGACGGCAAGGAAGGAGTGACAGCGAGGAAGGAGTGATGACGAAAAAATAGTGACAGCCAGGAAAGAGTGATGGCGAGGAAGAAGTGACGGCGAGGAAAGAGTGGTGGCAAGAAAAGTGCGACGGCGAAGAAGAAAGGACGGCGAGGAAGCAGTGACGGCGCGGAAGGAGTGACGGCGAGGAAGAAGTGACGGCAAAAAAAAGTGTCAACGAGGAAGAAGTGACGGCGAGGAAAGAATAGTGACGATGAAGGGTTGACGGAGAGGAAAGAGTGACAGCGAGGAATGACCTACCTCTGAGTCCCTTGTTCCTCGCTGACAAGGAAGGAGTGACGGCGAGGAACGAGGGACACAGAGGAAGAAGTGCCGGCGATGAAAGAGTGACGGCGAGAAAGGAGTGACAGCGAGGAAAGAGTGACAGCAAGAAAGGAGTGACGGCAAGGAAGAAGAGACTGCGAGGAAGGAGTGACGGCGAAGAAAGAGTGACGGAGAAAATAGAGTGACGGCGAGGAAGGAGTGACGACGAGGAAGGAGTGACAGCGAAGAGAGAGTGACGGAAAGGGAAGAGTGACAGAGAGGAAATAGTAACAGCGTGGAATGGTTCTCTATCACCTAACATATGCCATGCAACATGTCTAGTTGGGTTTTGCCGTAGCTTGCGCAGACGAGCCCGCCTCACCGACCGTTTCCCCCACCGCCGTGGCTCACTCAGACGAACCCGCCTCGCCGACCGTCCCTCCCATCGCTGTGGCTCACTCAGACGAGCCCGCCTCGCCGACCGTCTCCCCCACCGCCGTGGCTCACTCAGACGAGCCCGCCTCGCCGACCGCCCCTCCCATCGCTGTTGCTCGCTCAGACGGGCCCGCCTCACCGGAAATACCCCAATTATTGACGCCGACCGAACGCCCTTAGCCTGGTTCTGCAGTCAGGGCCTGTAATCAGTGTCCGCGGACAGGGTCTGCAGTCAGCCACCCTCGTTTAGTGGGCAACAGGCTGACAGTGCATGCAGTTAGAGTCTGAGGTCCCTCAGCCTCAGCCATCGGTAACTGGCTCTCGGTGCCTGCACCCAGAATATGCAGTCTAAGCCTGCTGCTGCATTCAGGCAGTAACCGCCACTCAGCAACAGGCAGTCGGTCTTTGCAGTCAGTGCCTGAAATCAGGCTGTGACAGGAACAGGATGTTGAGTGGCTGCACCACGGTTGAGAGGAAGAATATTTTGGTCCGAAAAGATTGACCTCTTCAAAGGCTCTGTGTCTGGAAGCGTGTTGGAGAGTTTGCATCGAAAGAAGTTGTATTGGGCCGGCAACATAAAAATCTGTGTATGAATGAGATAACACGAATAGTTGATGAAGTCTAATTTTAACGTTCATTTTACCATTACAAACTTCGACTGTAATATCGCCATCTGCAAATACGTAGATAAAGCCAATGTTTTTTTTTTATATCAGCAATGGACTTTATTTCACAATCACTTTACGAGGCAGCTTGCTGGAAGAGAACATGGCTTCTGATAACCTTCCCATGCAGAGCTGCTCAGGTCCTAGCGATGGAAAGGTGACGGAAACCAACCCCAAATCTACTATCAAGATCCTATTGTTTCTCAGAATCGTTATGATTAAACAATGTAATCATTTTCAGTATGAGAATAAAAAGAATGTAATCACTTTAATACGCGTTATTTACTTGCATGCATACACCATGCGGTGCCACCATCAAAACACAATCATCTTTCTTATTCAGTGGCTGATGACAAACTTCTTTCAATCAGCTGTGATTATGGATAATGATTTGATCCACTTCTAGGAATAGACGAGCCTTGCCAAATTCCAACCGGGAATTCACAGCTATCAGTTTGAGTGTTATATTCATGCACATGTCTGAGGTATAAATGCAGTCATTATTGCACTGCGGTTATTTGTGCTCTGTCGGATGCTATGAAAATAGTATGTACTTATCCCAAGCAAATAAATGATTTCCCAGAAAAATCTGTAGGTTCTCAATAAATTCTCTCTAATGCAGACATTCGGCCGTTGTCTAGCATGAGTTTTCGGGGCAAAAAAGGTCTCTTAGAAGTCACTCTGAGGCGCTGAGAGAATGAGTCATCTTCAATGTTGGTCAGAAACAGAAATTCAAATGTATTTTTATAGTATCGGAGTAGGTGTATTGAATTACAGTAGCTAGACACGTTCTCATGGTATTTAGTCCAAAACATCCTCACAGTATCAGACGAAGCATTTAGAATGAGTATCGAGAATCTCCCTCTTGCCCAAAGCTAGCCAACTTTCGAGTCCAGAAGCCCGGGCAAGAAAAGCACTTCGGAAGTTGTGTTCTGGAGAATGTCAGCTGCGTTGGCGTTACCTCACGAGGCAGCATTTCCTCCTCTTAGTTCACATAAGAAATTGGCTGCGTTGGCGTTACGATTCAGCATTTCCTCCTCTGAGTTCATATAAGAAATTGACTGCGTTGGCGTTACCTCACGAGGCAGCATTTCCTCCTCTTAGTTCATATAAGAATTTGGCTGCGTTGGCGTAACGATTCAGTATTTCCTCCTCTGAGTTCATATAAAAAATTGGCTGCATTAGCATTACCTCACGAGGCAGCATTTCCTCCTCTTAGTTTACATAAAAAATTGGCTGCGTTGGCGTTACGAGGCAGCCTTTCCGTCTCGAGTTCATATAAGAAATTGCCGGCGTTGGCGTTACGAGGCAGCACTTCCTCCTCTGAGTTCATATAAGAAATTGGCTGCGTTGGCGTTACGGAGCAGCATTTCTTCCTCTGAGTTCATATAAGAAATTGACTGCGTTAACGTTACCTCACGAGGCAGCGTTTCCTCCTCTTAGTTCATATAAGAAATTAGCTGCGTTGGAGTTACCTCACGAGGCAACATTTCCTCCTCCTATTTCATATAAGAAATTAGCTGCGTTGGTGTCGCGAGGCAGCATTTCCTCCTCTGAGTTCATATAAGAAATTGACTGCGTTGGCGTTACCTCACGAGGCCGCATTTTCTCCTCTGAGTTCATATGAGAAATTAGCTGTCTTGGCGTTACCTCACGAGGCAGCATTTCCTTCTCTGTGTTCATATACAAAATTAACTACGTTGGCGTTACCTCACGAGGTCGCATTTCCTCCTCTAAGTTCATATAAGAAATTAAATGTGTTGGCGTTACCTCACGAGGCAGCATTTCCTCCTCTGAGTTCATATAAGAAACTGGCTGCGTTGGCGTTACCTCACGAGGCAGCATTTCCTCATCTGAGTTCATATAAGAAATTGGCTGCGTTGGCGTTAACTTACGAGGCAACATTTCCTCCTCTGAGTTCAAATAAGAAATTGGCTGCGTTGGCGTTACTTCAAGAGACAGCATTTCCTCCTCTGAGTTCATATAAGAAATTGTCTGCGTTGGCGTTATATACAT
>SDVV010017514.1:0-13970 GCA_016164225.1 Gammarus roeselii
TTTGTAACTGGTTGGCCCTGACTGGGAGCAGCTAGGCACTTTGTAACTGGTTGGCCCTGACTGGGAGCAACAGGCGCTCAGTAACTGGGTGGCCCTGACTGGGAGCAACAGGCGCTCAGTAACTGGGTTGCCCTGACTGGGAGCTAGGCACTTTGTAACTGGTTGGCCCTGACTGGGCGCAATAGGCGCTCAGTAACTGGGTGGCCCTGACTGGGAGCAACAGGCGCACAGTAACTGGGTGGCCCTGACTGGGAGCAACAGGCGCTCAGTAACTGGGTGGCCCTGACTGGGAGCAACAGGCGCTCAGTAACTGGGTGGCCCTGATTGTGAGCTAGAAATCCCGTTCAGTCTCACCTAAGCTACTGAATTGGAAAGGATAGTTGATGCGTGATGTTCAGTGTGTTCTGAGAGTGCGGGTCATGGGTTGTGAGAGTGCTGCTCATGTGTTGTGAGAGTGCGGCTCATGTGTTCTGAGAGTGCGGCTCATGTGTTCTGAGAGTGCGGCTCATGTGTTCTGAAAGTGCTGGTCATGACCATCACTTAGAAATGTCATTAGCCTAACTATTCCAGCTCGCTGTATCTTGTGTGTTGGTCTTGCCGAAGCGATCCTGGACTGCATTCTAATCAATGCAATAAATTAGCGCACAGAACTATTTGTAATTTGAATAGAAAAAAGCCGTCTAGACCAGAGATTTATAATGACTTGTCGCGCCCCGGATTTTTGGTTTGGCCTTCGATGCCACAACAGCGCTAAAAAGGCCGCCCTCTCGATCTTGAACTATGCCAGAAGGACATCGAGAGATCCCTATTAGTCTAATTTAATCGGTCAGTGAAAGACGTGGATTCTACCGCGCTGAAAACCTATTCACTCAATATATGCTAGACGGACATTACCGCGCTAGAAATCACAATCACACTAACCTAATTGAGACGAGAACATCAACTCTACATAGCTTGAAGTCTCAGTCAAGTCTAATCTAGTGATAGCATTTTGCTTCCTCTGTTGTAAGGGCAGCGCTCATAGTTGTGGGCTGCCGGCCTCCCGCTCTTCTCTTACAAGGTTAGCATGTGCACTCCGCTGCACTAGAGGTGTGCCTGAAAGCTACTAATGTTGGTAGTCCCACACCAATCCTGCAAGCCCATGATGAGACAATATGCGGCGTGTTCGCTGATCTGTTGTGTGACGTCTTAGCCCATCGCAATAAGGGGCATTATTTTGTGCTAAACAATACCTCACTCCCACTGCTTAGCAACGTTTTCTATTGCTTCTTTGGCTATCTCAATACCCAGTATTAAACACAATCAATCTAATTTAACCTTGGCAGTCCCTACAGCTGCCTAAGTTCGAGAAGTCAAATATGGCAACCTTTGGACCTATAACTGTATACCCATTGCAGGATGTTAGCAACAGCTAACTCTAGGTCCATTACCTCGGATGAATGTAGGACATCAAGTCAGTTGCTCGATTGAGTTCTCTCGTTTGCCCAACTTGGCCCATAATTTCACTGGACGGGAGCTGCGGTGGCGGCGGCATTCACTGTCTATTCTCCCTTCACTCGCCTTGAACTTTTAGCCCATTTATGGGGTCGTCTCTAACACCTGCTCAGCGAGAGGAGACACGACCTGGCGAACTGAGATGCATGCAGCAGGGCAGCTCTTGCATTCATACGACCAAATCGCACTTTTACGCTCGCTAATCAACCCTGGGCAGATTTATTTTGACAGTTAATTTTCCAGAGTTTAAATCTTTGTCGTATTTACGAAGTTTAATCATGCTGTACTGCACTCCCGTCACAATGTCAGCACACCCACCTCCAACTTCCGCATTCGAACACTCACTGCCGCCTACGTTAGATGTTGGTCTTTGTTGGAATTACACATGAGTTTCCTCGTTTCTTTTCCTCCGTAATAAATATCTTTTTATCCCCGTGGATAAAGGACGCCTAGGTTTATTGGGATACATTTGGCCAGGGGTCTGTTATGTCCAAGTTCGTGCGCTGTCTCGTCGTTATTTGGCCAGGGGTCTGTTATGTCTAAGTTCGTGCACTGTCTCGTCGGTATTCTAAGATACTCCCATTCTTTTCAGACGTTATTTTTTTGCCGAAAAAAGTGGTGGGAATTATTATCTGTTCGTATCATAGCTAAAACATTTAGGTGCATCCACCTCATTTCTGTCAAATGAAAACGTCTAGCTTCATATTTTAGTAAACGCCAGCTACTCTGAAACCGACTATCTAACTACTCTCCGTCAGTGCAAAGTCATTCAGTCCTGTGACGCCTGTTCGTCCGTCCATGTACGGGAAGAGGAAAACCATGAACGGCTCGCATCATCCTCTAAAAGGTGGACAGAGACGGTTTGAAGTCAATTTAATTGTCCAATCTGGCGAAGTTTTTTTTATTTCTCTGAATGGCAGCCAGATATTATACGACGTTGTATCCTCGGTGTGAATAAGTGTTATGTAAAAACCGCTTTGAATTAATTCAGTAGCTGGCTCTGCCACCTTGCGAACGGGCCTCAATCAAGGGATGTACTCGGAATGAATGCTTCACTGTAGCGCGTCCTGTTGTTGTATATTGCGCTTGGGCTATTGCGCTGGATGGTGAGCTGAACACGCTTGCACCACGTGTTGGAGGTCAAGGTTATTGATTAGTGACGCACTGCGGTCAAGCGCTCACCACTATGATGCTAAGGAAGCCTGATAGCACGGGCTCTGGTCATGTTCGTGGTGGAGACTAGTTTTTAATGCCTTCAATTTATGTGTTCAGTTTTGAACTAGAAGACAAATAATTTTGGTTTATTTTATATTTTTCATCATAGATTTTGCATGTTGAGGTACATGAAATCATATAGCTAGCTAGCGAAGAACTGTATATATTTAATCCTGTCCAATAACACTCTTTAAGAATGGCATTTCGCCTGCAACATGTAGTGCAACAAATATCAGGTCTGAGGGAGAAAAAAGGTCAAAGACGTGGGTGGCAGTTAGGTTCACAGACCGCACAGAGTCACGGTCCAACCGGGGGGTGAACACCCTTATTTCCCTTCAGACGCTCCTGTTCTTCAACCTTCAATATCTTTCCTTATCTCCCCATCCTGATTTCCACCACGTGAAACGCGTGAAATTCCCTTCACCTAGTGTAGATCTCCTGCATGGGATCTTCGTTTTCTGTCTCTTCTTCATCTTCCCTCTCAGCAGGTGCTGGAGCGCATAACCCGGCACCTTACGGACTACTGCGGATCCTTAGGGTTCTGCAGCAGGGTAGGTAGTGTGTTATTCCTCCTTACTGCCATCCGGGGAGTGCAGGGACCATTTGGCCTCAGCACCTTAGGAGTTCCTGTACCTCCTGTGGCACCCGTACAGACCATAGACGTTCGCCGCGTAGAGGACTTGTGACTTGATGGAGCACTATTCGGCGCCAGAAGGACGATAGCTCCAGTGCGCTAGAAAGCCTCGTCACTCTCATCTAATCTTTCCAGAAAGTTTCGTCGTTACCGACGAAACTTCAGTTGTTCCATTAACGCCAGAAATTGTTAACTACTCGAGGTTAACCGGTTGTATGTGAAGCCTAATCTATCTGAGGGTTGGAAGAAGAACTTGACGTCTTAATTTCATAACCTAAACATTCATAAAACGTCTGAATCGTGTCTACGGCTGTTGCTAAGAGTTTGTTTTCTGTCCCTGATCCATAGATAATCTGGTCCGTCTTTGGAGAGTTTTTGTTTATGCGAGCTGTTCTTTGTGGTTGTCGGGCACCTTAGAACCACCTTAGAACACGTGCTTCTACACAGTCATCTAACTTCTTTCCGCGTTCGAACAATGCCATTATTAATTCTAACCCTCAGCGCCGCTTCGGCTATACCTGACAAATACGTTATCACGAATATATAAATCCCGTTACTCCTTGGTTGCAACATTTCAATGGTTCTATCCAACACTCCGACAAGCTGTTTACAGGTCATCACTCTTTATCCTGCCTTTTGATTGACCTGGCTTGTCTGTTTGGCTACCTCCTCGGTTCTTACGTTGTAAGTTTAAAAATTGCAGTTTTTCCTTGATTTTTTTTTCTAAGTTTGGCTAGCTCGAAGGGAGAAAGGGTGCCCGACGACCACCAAGTCCTTGCCGTGTGCATTACCTCCGGAACCAGGAAGTTCAAACGGAAATTATGTGCAGTGTAAAGCGTCCGTCGTGTTCGCTGCGACGCAGCTTTCAGGCGAGAGTAAGAGCAGGAAAGGTTGCCGTTATTAGAAACAATGAAAGTAAGACCAAGTGAAAAGTGCAGCCGAGAGTTCTGGACGTTTTTTTTGTTAGTGACGTAGGAGCGGCGAGCAATAGAAGCAGTAGTGTGTGCGGCTGCGGTGAATGTAAACAGGCTGGTGGTAAGAGGCTCAAGTGACCGGCCTTGCTGAAAGTAAAAGGTTGTGCCTAGTTATGCTGTTGCCTTAAACAGGACCTTTCACTGCCACAGCATGCAGGGGGACGTGGAAGGTTAGTCGCCTTCATCATTGCTGATGTGGGAAGAAACTTCGCGATGATATCATTCTGATAAGAAATTGACAAAATTGAGTGGGTATTTCATATTTGAAGTAATTTAATATATAAATGCCGTTACTCAGTGTAGAGCAGCTTTCAATGGCCGCCAAAGGTGCGGTGTCGTCTTGAATGCTGGGTAATTGCATCACCATTTCGCGACATCTCAATCTCTTAGAGGAAAATAGACCAAGAAACGTCATCAGCCTGTTTGAGCACGATCGGAGAAACATTAAAGAAACCAGGATTTGATAAGAGATCTAAATGCAAAGCGCAATCTCCCTGAAGCGGGCAAGCAGACGGCAAGACGTACTTAAACAGTTCCCATTCGCTCTTACATTTACCGAACATTAGTATTTCAGCGCTAAAGGGCCCGGCCAGGAATCCGCAACACACTCTTCGGGTCAGAATTGGGGTGCTGGTTTAACCCTGCTGCGTCATAATTGCTGGATCCTTCTCTGCCCACATCCCGTTTCTCAAAGAGTCACAAATGGCACGATCTCTCGCTATCCACACACATGTCTCTCCTCCCCCTCCGTTAAGCCTGCTTCACCCCATCTATCCTCCCAAACTTGGCCTACCTCTAGGCCTACATCCACTCGCCTCCCTTTCAACACACTTTTCACCTTACTCCCATCATCCATCCTCACCCTGTGCCCGAACCACCTTAGAACACGTGCTACTACACGGTCATCTAACTTCTTCTCCATCCACGCTCGCGTTTGAACAACGTCATTATTAATTCTAACCCTCAGCGCCGCTTCGGCTATACCTGACAAATACGTTATCACGAAGACGTTCAACCTTCTAATCTCTTCCGCAGTCTCCCCTTACGTCTCAGCTTCGTAGAGCACTGTCGGGACAACTACTCTCTCGTACTACCCTCTCTTTGCTCCCATACCCCATGCCATACAGCTCATTACACCCTTCAGTCTACCTAACACTTAACACCCTTACTTCAATAATTCCGTCTCTTCACTTTTGCCCACATTAACTCCCAGCTTCCTCCTCTCTCACACTCGACAAAACTACCGAAATTATCTAAATCTTCCACCATTGTCGTACCATCCGCAACATAACCCGTTTTCCCCTAGCGAATCGAAACCTCGACCTTGACCAGTCAATCTAAGTGGAGATTGAACAGCCAGGTTGACCAGGATTTCAATCGAGGAAAATGCGCCAGCACTAGTGCTGTCTGTCTATTGGCATGAGGTAGAGCACGAGCTGGTGATCTACTAATTAATTTTAATATGAAGCTTCTACAAGTATAATGCTTTGAACGTGTTAAGTCGCCTAATGCGTTGAACGTGTAAAGCTGACTACGGACAGTAAGGAGACTCGCCTGACCCCACGATTACTCCCATCTAATATGGAGTATTGCTCACGAGGTGTTCAGAGCCTAAGCAGCCACAAGTTCGTGTTCGAGTGTGAGTCGACAGCCAGGTAATCGGTGGCGAGTGCACGTTTTAGCCTTTATGCTGGAACAAGAGCGGCTCACCCAGGCATCCGTTCGGTTCACGGGCCGCACCATGAACAGATCAGATGGGGAGTTAACTCCCTCATTTTCCTTCTGACTCCCCCTTCTTAACCTTGCACTATCTCTCTCGTTCTCCCCCAGCCTAAATTGACTCCACATTTATTTAGCTCATTTGCATCTTATGTTTAGCTCAAACTTCCTTTTAACAACGCTGCCAGTAGTGGCTACACACCGTTCCTAAATCTTCTCCGTTCGGGTGGCTAACAAAGCCATGCCGTCTTGTTTATTTGCAACTTTTTTACAATTTCTGGATTTTCGTCTTTCTGTTCTTGCTGTTCTCATGCTTGAGATCCTACTAGCAGCTGCTGTAGATCTCATGCGCGGGATCCCCGTTTTCTGTCTTTCTTCATTTTCTCCCTCAGCAGTTATTTGAACGTATTGTTCCCGGCACCTTAAGATCGACTGCGAATCCTTGCTGCCACCCGGGGAGGGCTGAGACCATATGGCCTCAGCACATTGGGAAACACTGTACCTCTTGTAGCACCCGTCTATACCTTTGACATATACAGCGAAAGGAACATCGATTTGACGCAGTAGTAAACCCAATCACTATAATCTTATATTTGACTATAACTTGGTGCAGCACTAGTTGGCTATACGTTCGGCGCCTGTAGGACGCTGGCTACAGTGCGCCTGATGGCTTCGTCACTCTAATCTAATCTGGAGCAAGAGGGAATGTTTCGTTAGCTCCTCTATCACATTGATGCGTTTTAGACCAAGCGATGTAAAGAAGACAGCTTCATAGTCTTATTCTTTAGCCTGCTGCGTGGACAAAGCATAGATTGTAGGATTGTTGGGCGTCTAGCGAACTCTTTATGTTCGAAACACTAGAGTGATCTAGACAGGTCATCCAGGGCTGTCCATTCGGGAAGGTATCACTAATGAAGGGCTTCTCGTAGTAATGATAACCAATGAAGGGTTACTCGGAGTGATTACTTACAGGCGGATTATCAATTTTCAACTATTCCAGTTCCATACTCTGACCAACATTGTCTCCTTGTTGCAGGTGACCTGCCCCCTCCCTTATCTCCTCAGCACCCACAAGGCGGCCGCTCCCCCTCCCCCTCTCAATTGTCTCCCGTCGCCTTGGCCTCTCGCTCTCCAAGCTCCGCCCACTCAGCGATGGCTCCGCCCCCCAGCCTGCCTCCTCTCTCCCCCTTTCCTGGCGATCCTATTGAGGAGCAGCTTGCTATGAGCGTCGAGACCGCTCCTGACACGGCTATGGGAATGTGGGAGAGTGCGGGAGGTGCTGGGGGTGAGCAGCAGCACCAAGGTCTGGCACCCTTGATATCACCCTCACAACAGCAGTTACGACAACAGCAACAGCAGAGAAGGTATTCGATAAGCCGACAGCAACAGCAACAACAAGCAGCTGCTGTAGCTTCACCACAGCACCGACATCATCAAATCACCACAAGCGGTGGTGTTGTTATGCGGCGGGCTATCAGCGTTACCACTCCTCCGCCTCCTCACCAGAACTTCCAACCGCACCGCCGCAGTGTTGCCGTCATGACACCTGTGTCGCCGGGTACGCAATCTGGCAACACTTCTTCCGGTGGCCACTATCCTGCCTACGGAGCAACGGCCACTACGACAAGTAAGCAAGCTTGCCCAGGTCATGCAAGCAAAGAAGCGTCTATCGTTCCTGCAAGTTGTCAAGCGTTGCTGGGAAATACAAGTGAACAAACCAGTCTGATTCCTGCAAGTAACCAATCGCGTACGCGTTCCGCTAGTAAAAATGCGTGTCCGGTTCCTGCGAGTAACCAATCGTATACGCGTCCGGGTAGTAAAAAAGCGTGTCCGGTTTCCACACGCAACATAATGAACGATTCACTGTTGATTCCCTTTTCTATTCTTTCAATAGAACCTCGCAGTGAAACGCGACTACCTGCAAGTAACCAAGCGTGTACAGGCCCAACTCGTGAAGAAGCGCGTTTAGATTGGTCTCTGAATTTGAGTGATTCGCCGTTAGGTTTGTCGTCTGGTGTTGTTGTGGAACCTGAGAATGAACCAACGCATCTTGCAAGTAAACAAGCGTGTCCGGTTCCTGCACGTAAACAAGCGTGTCCGGTTCTTGCAAGTAAACAAGCGTGTCCGGTTCCTGCACGTAAACAAGCGTGTCCGGTTTCTGCAAGTAGACAAGCGTGTCCGGTTTCTGCAAGTAGACAAGCGTGTCCGGTTCCTGCACGTAAACAAGCGTGTCCGGTTTCTGCAAGTAAACAAGCGTGTCCGGTTTCTGCAAGTAAACAAGCGTGTCCGGTTCCTGCACGTAAACAAGCGTGTCCGGTTCCTGCACGTAAACAAGCGTGTCCGGTTCCTGCAAGTAAACAAGAGTGTCCGGTTCCTGCAAGTAAACAAGCGTGTCCGGTTCCTGCAAGTAAACAAGCGTATCCGGTTCCTGCAAGCAAACAAGCGTGTCCGTTTGTTCATGTCAACCCATTTAATGATCCACTGTTGCGTTCTTATTGTATCGTGTCTATGGACTCAAAGGCTGAACCAGAGCATCCGCAAACGACTCTTTTGTTCAACATGTCGAAACAGGAACGAATCAAGAAACAAATGTATTCACCATGGCCATGTATAAGAGGGCGTTCCGATCTTGGCAATCTTTCTTGCTTTCCCAAACTAACTCGCGGTCACAGAAATATAGGAGTTCTTCCTAAGCATGGCACAAGTAAGACAACCTACTTTGAACCAATAGGTGACGTGAGAAACGTGTTGGGCTTTCCAATGGGATGGCTGCCCGAACCTAACCAACTTGCGGAATTCTGTGTTATGTCGCCCGTGCTACATTTGAATATATGCCAAGCATGAAAGCGGAGGATGAATGAACATTGCTTGGTGAGCCTCTCGCTTGTGCGCGTGTCGCTATTGATTACACCGGTTAATTATCCTTTACCTGTGCAGGTGGGGGGGCTATGGGGGGTAGCGGGGGAGCTGAGGAAGAGGACTACGTGATGGTGTCTGCACCAGCTGAGCCTGAACCAGCGAGGACCTCCAATACACCAGGGTGAGTCACCATCATCCGTGTTGTGAACGCTATTTTCATCAACTTCGTTCATCTACGAACTCAATCAATAAAATGTAATGTTGGTGATGAAAAAAATCCTGACCGACTTCATGGTAAATTCTGAAATCTTTCAGCTCGCAATTGTGTTGGTTCGATGTCTTTGTCTCTGATAAAAGGAAGAAGTCTGACGTCAGCGTCTTATGGGAGAGGTTACAATCGAAATCTTCTACAGCCTGGTCACCGTATATCTTACGCTTGATCACTGTCCATATATCTCTTTAACAGGCTAGTTACCTTGTAGCCGGGGCGCTAGAATCTTGCTACCGTATCCACCGCGTGTCGTAGAAGGCGACTAAGAGGGCGCCCCGTAGCCGGGAGTAGAATCGTGCTACCGTAACCCCAGCATGTCGTAAAAGACGACTAAAAGGGACGGGGCGAAGGAACTAGGAATCCCTTCCTCAAAGACGGCAAGACGAACGGGGGGAGGAGGCTCACGCCTCTCTGAAACCTATTGTTAAGGTCGCTGAATGTGCGTGGCTGTAGTACGAATGATGTAAAGAGGAGGGAGATCGGTGAGATGTTTGTGAAGAGGAAGATTGAAGTGTTGGCGCTGAGTGAGACGAAATTGAAAGGTAAGAGAAAATGTGAGTTTGGTGTGGTAAGTAGAAGAAAGTCTGGTGTGAAGGAAGGTTGGGCACGAGATGGTGTGGTTTGATATCGAGTGATTGGTTAGCTAGTAGCGTTACCAAGATGTAGGAGGTGTCTTCAAGATTGATGTGGGTGAAAGTTGAGTTAGGCGTAGAAAGATGGGTATTTGTGAGTGCATATGGTCCAGGTAGCGAGAAGAGTGAGGAGGAGAGGGAGCAATTCTAAACTGACCTGAGTGAGTGTATTGAGAGTTTTGGAGGTCAATTCAATGTAGTTGTACTCGTTGACCTTAGGAATTTAAGGATTTAACATTTATTTAGGTATAATGACATGTTGACAAAATAACAGAAATATCAGAATACACAGATGATACATACCAAGTCTTTGTCAGCGTGAGCTGTTCTGAAGACAACATTTGCTACTTAGGTGAATTTATTATTAACTTATAACTAGCTTTCAGAAGTAAGGACCAACCGACGGACATTGTTGGAATACATCCTCTACTCTCCACTTTTTAATATGTCGAGACAGATGCAAGCATTACATTGGACCACTAATTCCAAGAAAAATAAGCAGAGTAAGTCTGATCACCGACGTTGACTTTATCATGACTATTTACTGTTTCAACTGTCATTTACTTAGCTTGAGAGCAGAAAATGTCAGACATGAGGTTGTCTATTACATTACTCACCTTAATGCGAGAGTTGGAGATGCAGTGATGGAAAATGAGATAGGAAGGTATGGCGTTCCCGGTAGAAATGACAGTGGAGAAAACCTGATAGGTCTGTGTATGGAGCAGGAGTTGGTGGTCGAGAACAGTTTGTTCAAGAAGCGAGATATTAACAAGTACACATGGGTAAGGATGGCCCCTGGTGCAGTGGTGGAGAGAGCGCTGAAGGATTTGGTGCTGATATTGAGGAGAGTGGTGGGGAGGCTGCTGGATGTGCGGGTGTTGAGAGGAGAGGGTGTAGGAGTGTCTGACCATCTGCTGGTGGAAGGTAGATTAAGAGTGGAGCAGAGGTGTAAGGGCAACAAAAGAGTGGGAGGAGGAAGAGAAGTAGTGAACCACCCTCCCACAAGAGGCCTCTGTGTTCTCTGCGGAGCTTCGCGCACTCGAACTAGCCGTCTCTATCGCAAAAACACATCGCTTCACCAAATACGTCGTATTCTCAGACAGTCTGAGTGTCCTCACCCAGCTTAAATCACTGCACTATGAACATCCTGTTCTACGTAAGATGCAGCACGATCTCTTTGTGATGACCGAGACGGGTCAGGCAGTGGAATTCTGCTGGATCCCCTGGCATACGGGAATAAGAGGAAACGAACTTGCGGACTCGCTTGCTAAACTGGCATCTACTCACCAAGAACAATTTTTTGCAATACATTACCGGGACTGGTTCCCTATCATCAACTCCCATATAACATCTCGATGGGATGAAATGTGGCAGCAGAGTGGCCAAAAAAGTTTTTCACTCAAATCCTCAGTCGGAGAATGGGAAACAAAGTTCACCAACAGAAAAGACCAAGTGTTCATCAACCGCTTGTGCACGGGACACACGTGGATAACTCACAACCACCTGATGGATGTCGATATAGGACCGAACGCACCACCTTGTCCCTGTTGCCACCAAGTGGCTATCAGCGTGAAACAATTATTGATGGATTGCAACGCACTCGCGGCAGCCCGACGAGCGTTCCTAGATCCCCCGTGCAACCTACAAAGCCTACTCACGGACCCAACCTACCGTAAAAAGCTTATCGCTTTCGGAAAACACACCGGACTATACGAAGCTGTTGTAACCTCAAACACCTGTGCAAATGAGGTGGTTTCTCCACCCCATTACACACAGAAATAACAACACATTTTACGAAGATACGCATTAACTCTTTACTCTCTCGTACGCGCTAGTACGCGAATATGCCACAATTGAAATATGTACTGACTTCATCTTGACAAACCTAATATTTTCGCACGCGAGGCCGTGCGGACTCACCTGAATCAACGACGGTCGCGCCCTACGGGGGAGCCTATTATGACTCACGTTGAGGCTCTGGGGGAAATTAGCCCAAATCAAATCAAAGAAGTAGTGCAAGTGAGTGAACTGAATGTGAGAAGCAGAGCTGAGGAGTTCCAACAGGCGTTGAGAGAAGAATATGACAACGTGAGAGGACAGGACCTGAGAGATGTGTAGGAAGAATGGGAGACGTTAAGAGATGCGCTGCTGAGATGTGCGAAGAAGGTGTGGGTTCGCGCCGTGTGGGCGGGTGCAGAAGGAAAAGTTGCGAGTGGTGGAATGAGGAGGTTAAACTGGCGGTGGCACGGAAAAGAGGAGCGTTTGAGGAGTAGCTGCATGTGAAGTCGGTGGTGGCTTATGAAGGCTATAAAGAGAGGAGAAACGAGGTACTGCGGGTGGTGAGGAGACCCAAAAGGGACGCCGATGCCAGGTGAGGCAGACTGTTGTGCCAGAATTTTGAGGTGAACAAAAAGATGTTCTGGAAAGAGATGAACAGGGCGAGAAACGGAGAGACGGGAAAGGAGGAAGTGGTGAAAGATGAAAACGGCCAGTTGTTGTTGAAAAGTGGTGATGTACGGAAGAGGTGGGCCGAGAATTTTGATGACTTGTTGAATGTCGAGGGTGACAGAGAGGCTGACATTGTTGCTGTGGCTGGTGGTGCTTGGATGCCAGTTTTGGGAGAGAGACTTGTAGCGGACATTACCAAGGGAGAGGTTCAGGAGGTGGTGAAAGCGGGGAAAGCCCCTGGTTTGGATGGCGTTGCGACCGAGTGCTTGAAGAAGGGTGGAGTAACGATTGTTGAATGGTTGGTGAGGTTACTGAACTTGTGTTTTATGGCCGGCGTGGTACCAATTGAGTGGCGCAGTGCCTGCATTGTTCC
Organism: Gammarus roeselii; assembly: GCA_016164225.1. Lineage (NCBI taxonomy): Eukaryota > Metazoa > Arthropoda > Malacostraca > Amphipoda > Gammaridae > Gammarus > Gammarus roeselii. The sequence continues at coordinate 12,620 of SDVV010017514.1, forward strand.
GCTGTATAAGGGCAAAGGAGATAAAAATGAATGCTGCAACTCGAGAGGTATCAGTTTATTAAGTGTGGTTGGTAAGTTGTACGGGAGAGTGCAGATCAAAAGGATTAGAGACTACGAACTGCGCAATTGGAGCGGAAGAGTGTGGTTTTAGGAGTGATAGAGGGTGTGCCGATCAGATTTTTGCAGTGAGACAGGTCTGTGAGAAGTACCTTGCAAAGGGGAAGGACGTTTTCTGGGCTTTCATGGATCTGGAGAAGGCATACGACAGGATTGACAGGGAAGCTCTGAGGAGGGTGTTGCGTTTGTATGGAGTGGGCGGACATTTGTTGTTGAAAGCAGTGCAGAGTTTTTAAGTTGGCAGCAGAGCATGTGTCAGAGAGGGAAGTGAAATGAGTGATTGGACTGAGACGAGGCTGCGTTATGTCTCCCTGGCTGTTCAATATCTATATGGATGGAGTGGTCAGGGAGGTGAACGCGAGCGTGCTGGGTCGTGACTTGGAGCTGTTGGAAGCGAATGGGTGGAGCTGGCAACTGAGCCAGTTGCTATTTGCGAATGATACGGCCCTGGTTGCGGATTCAGAGGAGAAACTATGTAGACTAGTGTCGGAGTTTGGTGGAGCGTGTGAGAGGAGGAAGCTTCGAGTGAACGTGGGTAACAGTAAAGCAATGATATGCACGAGGACTGTCTATGCGAGCAGAATTAGTGTCCTTCTAATTGGAGAGTTGTTAGAAGAAGTTCAGTGTTTTAAGTATCTGAACTCCCATGTGGTGAAGACTGAATTAGTGGAAACTGAGGTGAAGTCGCGTGTGAAGGAAGGGTGTAAAGTGTTACGTGCACTGAAGAGCGTAGCGTAAAGATCTGCAGGACGTTGGGGATGGAAGCAAAAAAAGGGCTGTATGAAGGTGTCGCTGTGCCAACTGTGCTGCGACTTGGGGGGGGGGGGGTGAGAGCAGAGGAGAGAAGAAGGTTGAATGTTTTAGAGATGAAATGTTTGAGGAGCATGGCTGGTGTGTCGTTGAGAGACAGGTTCACTAACGACGCGGTTTGCATCAGAACGTGCATTGTGAAGAAGTTAGAGGACAGAGTTATTTCTTTCGCATGTTCTGAGATGGTTCGGATGGATGAAAGGAGGTAGCTAAGTGAAAAGAGTGTTGAAGTCAGAGGCGAGTGGACGTAAGCCTAGAGGGAGACCGAAGTTTGTGTAGATGGATGGTTTGAAGCAGGCGTTAGGAAGGAGAGACATGAATGTGGAGGTGGCGAGAGAGCGTGCAATGAACAGGCGTGAGTGGAGAAAGGTTGTGAATGGTTGATTTTGACGCTGCTCTGATGTGCTTTCCCGCCCTTGGCATC
>SDVV010017515.1:0-13970 GCA_016164225.1 Gammarus roeselii
CTTGGCTAACCGAACATTACCATCGAGAGGTGCGTAGTGGGTGTCCTAGAAACAGTGTAGGCCTTAGGCCTGTTAACCCCTAGCTTAAGTTACACTAAAAAATTCCTTTCCTTGCATATTTTTAATTCCCCTCCGATGTTTGTTTAAAAAGAAACAGGTGGTCCCTCGCAGATCGTGTAACGTAGGAGACATTGACGAGTTGAGGGCCATTTGCGCACCTTGAAAATCTCCGTGTCAGCAATAGGGGGAGGGGAGACTAGATCCCATAACACTGTTTAGCTCAGGGGTATCATATATGGTAAACAATAGATGGGAGGAGCCAACAAAATCCGTTAAAAGACTCAATTGTCGAGTACCAATGAGGTCGGGGTATTAGAAGGCCCGCCTCTTTAGCTGGTCCAAAAAGGTGAATTATTCCCTGATTGGAAGATCCCCTCATACTCATGAACATGGCCCTCCCACATATTATTCAGGGCAGCCCCGAACGACAGAGGGCAGAGAGACCACAGACACTTGCCTTCGGCGACAGCGATCGGTCAGACTCGCTCGAGCACCTACCAGCCACAGACACTTGCCTTCGGCGACAGCGATCGGTCAGACTCGCTCGAGTACCTACCAGCCTGCGGGCGTAGGCCTTCTACTCTACCCTACGATCGTCTTATACTTGATACTCATTTACACTTTGGTTACTCTGTGTCCGTTATTATAAATCTATATTCAGTACTATATTGATAGAGTAACTTTTGTCTTGTTACTGGTTACAAAAAGACTTTTATGAAACCAATTTTTGATCATTCCCACCTTGCTTTACCCAATTATTGCAACCCTGAAACTTGTAACATAACATAATGTCATGCCCGACGTGTTTATAGCTCGTCAACAGTACGGCAGACAATGTCATGCCCGACGTGTTAATAGCTCGTCAACAATACCGCAGACAATGTCATGCCCGACGTGTTAATAGCTCGTCAACAATACCGCAGACAATGTCATGCCCGACGTGTTCCTAGCTCGTCAACAATACCTCAAACAATGTCATGCCCGACGTGTTCATAGCTCGTCAACAATACCGCAGACTCACGGCAGGAGAACATTCCGCCCTGACAACTTGCAATACCGTTGGAATAAATTCCAGTCCCCGTAATGCTAGTCGTTGAATAAGACGACAAATACATTTAACATGAATGTCAGATATTTGTAATAATAGTTTAGGTGAGAACGTCTACTGCCCATGAAATCTTATCTTGTCCGGTGAGGTTCGTGTCCAGGATTACAGAAGGACGCTGCTGAAGGGTCCAGATAGGACGCAACTCTCTTTTTTCTAGCGACTGGTTAGATATTTTGTTATGTTTTGCTTGGTATGAAGATGTTGCAAACATGAGACCGAGACAGCCGGCAGAACAAGCTCTGGTTTCCCAGTGACAAATGAATAGTTTATTTAAACTGATAACGAACAATAATTTGAACAGTTGTAGAAATAGGAACATCCGACAAGGGCACGGTCATAACATACGCTTACTACACATGCAATATGTGGACCGGTGCATAGATATTCTCTAACAGTTTTCCCAAGCATGAGTATTAAGCCTCTCTGACATACTTAAGTGGCTCTTCGTATAGTGAGCTATTTCGACCCTTCTTCACACCCTCAGCCTCGATGAAGAGCCACGCTCGAAGCGGTGCGGCGCCTCGAAAATGAAAGTTTGGTCCTAATATACGAATTCAATACAAAAACACTCTGCTCATAGAAACTAGGTTCTGATGAACTAATTTAATATAAACACTCTGGTCACACAACGACATATTCGAACGACAAATTAGGTCCTGATACACTAATTTAATAATAAAACAATCTGGTCATAGAACAACATATTACATAGATCGACAAATTAGCTCCGGATGTGTAAATTCAATAAAAAATCTCTTGTCATAGAACGACATAAACTACGGGTTTAAATTGTTTGCTTGATAGTCGTTAGGAAGAGTATTGCATTTGTTTCAGCTCATTCCAGAGTGAAATCTTTCAAGCACGGTCTCTGCTAAAGGCTATTGCTATAGGGCTTGGCCGAAGTAGCTGGCCATACTGCGAGCGCACATCACCAGGCGCCACCGACAGGGGCGTGTTTGATGTGACCACAGCTAAACCTCGTTAACTGGTGATTCCCCTCATTTCGGGGCCACATGATAACATTTGCAAACATTATTAGAACCAACAGTGCCGTAAAACCATAGACGCTGACAGCTTCAGTTAAAGTGTTCGATATAGTTTGTTCATTAGAAAACAGTTGGGTTTGAAGTGATATTTGTCAAGGGACATTAGAAGTAATGCAAACGAACAGCAATGGAACTGTGTCGTGATATTTTTATGAATTGGATGGATTCTCGTGAACGTGAAGTGAATACATGGATGCATGGCTAGTTGTTTGAATACCATCCAAGCTCCGTCCAATCTCCGTCCAATATCCGTCCAATTTTCATCCTTGCCTGTTCAAAGCACAGTCCTTTAGGTTATTTTATTTCCAAAGCACAGCTCTTTGGGTTATTCTCCATCCAAAGTACAGCTTTTTGGGTTATTCTCCTTCCAAAGCACAGCTCTTTAGGTTATTCTCCTTCCAAAGCACAGCCCATTGTGTTATTCTCCTTCCAAAGCGCAGCCCTTTAGGTTATTCTCCTTCCAAAGCACAGCCCTTTGTATTCGTCTCAGTCCAAAGCACAGCCCTTTATGTTATTCTTCTTCCAAAGCACAGCCGTTTAGGTTATTCCTCTTCCAAAGCACAGCTCTTTAGGTTATTCTCCTTCCAAAGCACAGCTCTTTAGGTTAATCAACTTCCAAAAGCACAGCTTTTTGTATTATTCTCATTACAAAGCACAGCCCTTTAGGTTATTCTCCTTCCAAAGCACAGCTTTTGGGGTTAGTATCTTGCCAACGCCCACCCCTTTGGGTTATTATAATTTTAAAACACAGACCTATGGATTGTTCTCCTTCCAATACTCAGCTCTTTGAGCTATTCTTCATTTCAATCACCGCTTCCTGGATTACTCTTTTCCCAAAGCACAGCCATTTGGGTTATTCTCTTCCCTAAGCCCAGTCCTTGGGTTATTCTCCTCCCAAAACACAGCTCTTTGGGATATAATCCATCCGAAGCACAGCCTTTTGGGCTTTTTTTTCTTCCATTACACAGCGTATTAGGTAATTGTACTCCCAAAACACAGACTTTTTGGTTATTCTACTTCCAAAGCACAACCCTATGGATTATTCTGCTTTCAAAGTACAGCGCTTTGGGTTATTCTTTTTCCACGGCACAACACTTTGGGTTATTTTTCTTCCAATCTCCCTTAGTTATTCTCCTTACAAAACGCAGCGTATTGGGTTATTTTTCACTCAAAGCACAGTCATAAGGGTTATTATTCTTCCTAAGCACCGCTATTGTATTACTCTCCTCCCAAAGCACAGCCCGTTGGGTTATCTCCATATCAAAGTACGTTTCTAGTCCCTGAATGCCAGAGATAATTGAGACCGCTGCTTAAGTAATGAAATAAGTTCGTACTTAATCAGGACCATCTGCCCAGTTAGGAGTCAAGGATGTTGTAGCATTCGAGAGAGTGATTATTGGTCTCAAAGAAAGTGATTTGACCGGAATAACCAAGAAATAAGATCTGAATGAATTAAAAAGTAATTCCGGTGGATAAATATGTTTTTAATTAGGTAGTTGATCTATATAAACAACTTAAACACTTGCTGTTCCAATCACAAACGTTAACTTCGATGAGCATACAATATATTTACGAATGATACAGAACGGCTATTTCATCTGCATGTGTACTTATAGGGAACCTCCTTGTGTGTCAACTCCTCCTGGAAGCAATAGTGGGATTCCTAAAGAACGTATGGTTAGCTTTGCCCAGTATGAGTATTGTTTTGTGCGGTATCTTCAATACCGCAGAGCTGCCGTGCATCCATTTTAGGCGACAACCAATAACATATTCATAGATCCCTCGATAAAGTTATCGACGTCTGTCAGCGACCAAAGAGAGCTCAAAGGATGTCCAGAGGAAATTATTCTGCTTTGTTGCTCCCTTGTGACCACCTGTCAGGGACGGGGACCTCCAGGAGCAGTTGATGGCCTCAGGCTGCGGTCACACAAAAACATGGGGCAGGAAATCTGCTGACGCACGTCTTTCTGTCCATTTGATGGCACGGAGGCGGTTAGAGAGACGTGCTGGGTAACTCTCTACCGCGGACATTTTGGCGGGCAAATAAATGGTGTGGGACGTTATGTATTGCAATGATGTATGTTAGTGGCATATGTGTTTGTACATGTGTGTTGTAGTCGAAATATAATTCTTTCTACGAGCATTTCTTCGAGTGGAGGGTTATTATTATCTTATTTTTAACTCAAGATATTCCGCATAGCGTTCATGTAGGCCTGTACATACATACTGCATGGATATTGAATCATTTAGTATTGGTAATATCGAAAACAATACGACATGCGACAACTGTCTCTACTTGAAAATAGCAATACAATGGGATTTCACGTTCCCACGCTATTGACTGTATAGCAAATATCAAAATTTAATAAGCAATTCATACAATAGTTTAACATACACTATCATGTCAATAGTCGGCCCAAAACTCAGTATGTTGTCCTGTCGCCAACTTTAACCTGCGCCCTTATTCGAAGCCAAATCAGAACTGAACTTTGCAATAAAAACCGAGTCGGTTCTCTATCCTATTCCTATTCCATCGGCCTCCCGGAGACGGGCCTTCTATTCCTTATCAATAGTCATTCAATTGAGGGCCTAAACTGACTACTTCAGTGGCACGCACTGGCTAGCGGGGGAAGGGGCCTTCTGCCCCTCTACACCTGCCGGATGCTTGACTGACAGTGACAAGAACAGTGTCAGAGGTGTACGTCAAGAGGAAGGGCGGCTTCTGTCCCTCTACACCTGCCGGATGTTTGCCTGACAATGTGCAAGAATAGTGTCAGTGGTGTACATCAAGAGGAAGGGCGGCTTTTGTCCCTCTATACCTGCCGGATGCTTGCCTGACAGTGTGCAAGAATAGTGTCAGAGGTGTACATCAAGAGGGAGGGCGGCTTCTGTCCCTCTACACCTGCCGGATGCTTGACTGACAATGTGCAATAATAGTGTCAGATGTGTACATCAAGAGGGAGGGCGGCTTCTGTCCCTCTACACCTGCCGGATGCTTGCCTGACAATGTGCAAGAATAGTGTCAGATGTGTACATCAAGAGGAAGGGCGGCTTCTGTCCCTCTACACCTGCCGGATGCTTGCCTGACAATGTGCAAGAATAGTGTCAGAGGTGTACATCAAGAGGGAGGGCGGTTTCTGTCCCTCTACACCTGCCGGATGCTTGCCTGACAATGTGCAAGAATAGTGTCAGATGTGTACATCAAGAGGGAGGGCGGTGGTCGGGAGGTCGCTCCTCCCACGCTGAGGTCCAAAAATATAAAGGAATGCACGTGGCAGGTCTGAAGTGACAGGTTATATAATAGTCCAGTCAATGAATAATAGAAAACACTGCCTAAGGGGGTGTTGATGGGGGTTATTTAAGCCCCCCTGCTTTGTGAATTCAAATAGTGGAATTATATAACAAACAACCAGTCATGGCGAGGAGTTAAATATAGGGCGGCTCAACTTAAGTACAGGTTGGGCTAAGTTACATACAGAGTGGTCAGAATTAAAGACAGTGAAACCTTCGTCAAATACAGGGTGGCTCAAGTTTAATACAGGTGGCCTGAGATTAATATAGGGAAGACCAAATTGAATATAGGGGGTCCTAGTTAGGCACGGGGTGGCTCAAGGTAAATATGATATGGTCCAAGTTATATATTGTATTGCTAAAGTTAAATACAGGGTAGCTCAAGTTACATACGGGATGATCCAAGTTAAATATAAGATGGCTCCAGTTTAATACAGGATAGCTCAAGTAATATACTGGTGGCCCAAAGTTAAATTCAAGGTGACCCAAATTAAATACGAATTGCCCAAATCAAATACAGGGTGGCCAATTTGATTTCAGGAGGGCCTAGTTAACTACAGGGTGGCTCAAGTTAAATAAAGGGTGGTCCAAGTTGAATGAAGAGTATGTATGTATGTATAGACATACAGTAGTTTCCCCTCTAATTAGGAGGGTGACAAAGTTCGGCTGACACAGAGGGGGGAAGCGTCCAATCTCCCCGCCACATGACCGCCGTGTCGTGGCCGGGCTCGAACTCGTGACCTGCAGCACCAGAGGCTGGCACTACAGTCGGATACGCTAACCACTCGACCACGGCGGCCCTGCCGTGGCCGTGGAAGTTAAATAGTGGGTGAACTAAGTTAAATAGAGTGTGGTTCAATTAACCTCAACGATTTTGATCTGCAAATATGTGACATAAAACCATGTTATTTTAGTGAATCTCTGCAATGAAATAACGCATACTGGCCTTTTCAACCTTTTCAAAGAGGCTCCTTTACATCATCTAGTATTAAATACGTTGTTGCATTTTGCAATAAGCACAGAAGAAGTGTTTTTAATAAGAGGACCGAGATTGAAGAGCTGTTTGTTAAGGAGGGTCGCTATTTACTTCAGCACCTCTTCACAGTTGTTTACCCCAGGACGCTTCAAAAGGATTCATTAAAAGCCTAAGGGATCAAGGATTGTAGAAGAATCCTTGACAAGAGCTTCGGCTCTTTTTCCATTAGGTTCTACATCTAAGTTAAAAAAAAATTATGTGCACATCCCTTGCTTTTTTGTTACGCAATCGACGGAGTAAAAATAAATAGTCACTTTTTAGTTGAATAATAGCTATTGCTAATAATTGAATGGAGGGGGGGGGGGAGGATCTACCCTTAAAATCTTTGGAACCTGCGACAATACTTATCTTAGGAAAAGAAGACTACGCTATATTGTGAGACATAAATGTGAAAATATATTATTGTCGTGTTGGATAAATCAGGTAACATAACTATAGAGTACTCATTAAAAATCTGTGAAATAGGAATCAAGCATTCCGTGTAAGTGATCAGTGTTTCACGGAATTAATGACTGGAATAAAATAAATATAAAATGGTGAGTTAAAGTGATCCCCATGGACATAGTTGAAAACTTGTGCTAAATAATGATATTTTATGTTTCTTAAATGTATGCATGGCTGTATGTGGAACATATTTTTATATAGTGAGTAATTATTTCACACGTTGTAGTAAAAAATGTCGACTTCATACATCGATTCAAAAAGAGTGAAGTGCTTGAACGTGATGGAACGAAACAATTGTATCCGAAGCATGGTAAAAGTCGTAGTCAATTATGATAAGTTTCAATAGTTTAGTCCGTGTGTGATTACGGTGTTTGAGAGCGTTGGTTGTTGAACAGGAGATAGGAAAAAAAAATCACATAACTCAACCGTCTTTTTGTGTTGCTTGTATCTTCTGAGAAGCTTTTAATGATCAGCTAACACGCCAACAGTTGTTATGGAGGTAACTGGTGGAGGTAACTGGTGATAACACGTTAACAGTTGTTATGGAGCTAACTGGTGATAACACGCCAACAGTTGTTATGGAGGTAACTGGTGATAACACGCCAACAGTTGTTATGGAGGTAACTGGTGATAACACGCCAACAGTTGTTATGGAGGTAACTGGTGATAACACGTTAACAGTTGTTATGGAGCTAACTGGTGATAACACGCCAACAGTTGTTATGGAGCTAACTGGTGATAACACGTTAACAGTTGTTATGGAGCTAACTGGTGATAACACGCCAACAGTTGTTATGGAGCTAACTGGTGATAACACGCCAACAGTTGTTATGGAGGTAACTGGTGATAACACGTTAACAGTTGTTATGGAGGTAACTGGTGATAACACGCTAACAGTTGTTATGGAGCTAACTGGTGATAACACGCCAACAGTTGTTATGGAGGTAACTGGTGATAACACGTTAACAGTTGTTATGGAGCTAACTGGTGATAACACGCCAACAGTTGCTATGGAGCTAACTGGTGATAACACGCCAACAGTTGTTATGGAGCTAACTGGTGATAACACGCCAACAGTTGTTATGGAGCTAGCTGGTGATAACACGCCAACAGTTGTTATGGAGCTAACTGGCGATAACACGCCAAAAGTTGTTATGGAGCTAGCTGGTGATAACACGCCAACAGTTGTTATGGAGCTAACTGGTGATAACACGCCAACAGTTGTTATGGAGCTAATTGGTGATGAAAATAGACGAGTGTTTAGTACACCACTTGACATCAAATGCACGCCGTTAGGCAGCCTAGGAAGAAATCTCCCTCTTTAATGAGTACTGAAACATGTTTCCCGCTAACAAACTGAACAGGATGAGAAGACAAATTAAAGAGGGGATAAGGATAGGTCCTGAAGGAAACGCAAGCGGATCAATTAAACTTTCTGTCAGAGCTAGAGTGGGCTGAAAAGGATGAGGCTTGCTGCAGCAAGGCACAGACACGAGGGCTAGTAAGCTCCACATGCTCCATGTTAAGCTCCACAGTAAGCTGCACATGCTCCACATGCAACGAAAGTGACCTCTGCTCCAGGTTCCCGGATGCGAGAGAATAAAAGTGACCTAAGCTCCAGGTAACCGGAAGCAAGATAATAAAAGTGACCTCAGCTCCAGGTTACCGGATGCAAAAGAATAAAAGTTACATCTTCTCCAGGTTACCGGATGCAAGAGAATAAAAGTGACCTCTGCTCCAGGTTACCGGATGCAAGAGGATAAAAAAACATCTTCACCAGGTTACCGGATGCAAGAGAATTATAGAGACCTCTTCTCCAGGTTACTGGATCTACGAGGTTAGAATTGTTTTGTCGACTAGGTGGCAAGAATGTGCCAGATGTCAACGGGGTGAAAAGTTCCATGAAGGTGACTCGAAAATTCACATCTCCTCTTCGCAGATTATAGATCACCTCCGAACAATTCGATGATTTACACCACCGTAGTGCCTACACCTGACCATTTAATAGATTTGACTCATGCTAGATGCTACATCTTCTAGCAGAGTGCCATAAAAATCATGATTGTGCGTGGTATTTTCCGCAACATATCACAGATTCTCTTGCTATAGTTATAACTAAATATATCAGCTTCGTTTTCAACAATTGAGTTGCGTATTAAGATTTAGCAGTTGGTTGCGATGTAATTGTGCCATGAAAATACTTCGTGGAACCTTTTATGAATGCAAACAGCATACGCACACGATGTGTGTAAGCCATTGATGGGCTGCTGTAATGTTGCGTGCGCAAGGGAAAATATTTAATTGCTGAAAAAAATCTGACCCAAAAAAAAAATGTAAGTGAAATAAAATTTTAATGGAGCAATGAAACTTTCTTGTCACGGAACAATTTTTTTGTCTCAACAAAACAAATAATTTCGTTCCGCAACGACGGTTTTCTGTAGTGACTGCTTGATTTTGCAACTGTAACGGAAGATTTGTAATGCATGCAGTAGGTGCTTGATGCCGCATCGTTCAGACTGACGTGGGTACTGTAAGTGCCCGATGCTGCATCGTTCAGACTGACGTGCGTGCTGTAGGGGTGTGATGCAGCATCGTTCAGACTGACGTGGGTACTGTAAGTGCCAGATGCTGCATCGTTCAGACTGACGTGCGTGCTGTAGGGGTGTGATGCAGCATCGTTCAGACTGACGTGCGTGCTGTAGGGGTGTGATGCCGCATCGTTCAGACTGACGTGGGTACTGTAAGTGCCAGATGCTGCATCGTGCAGACTGACGTGCGTGCTGTAGGGGTGTGATGCAGCATCGTTCAGACTGACGTGGGTACTGTAAGGGCCAGATGCTGCATCGTTCAGACTGACGTGCGTGCTGTAGGGGTGTGATGCAGCATCGTTCAGACTGACGTGGGTACTGTAAGGGCCAGATGCTGTATCGTTCAGACTGACGTGCGTGTCGCATGTGTATGATGCTGCATTGTTCAGACTGACGGGCGTGCTGCAGGTGCCTGATGTTGCATCGTTCAGACTGACGTGTGTGTTATAGGTGTTTGCTACTGTATCGTTCAGACTGACGTGGGTGCTGTAGGTGCCTGATGCTGCATCGTTCGGACTGGCGTGCGTGCTGTAGGTGCCTGATACTGCATCGTTCATACTGACGTGGATACTGTAAGTTCCCGATGCTGCATCGTTCAGACTGAGGTGGGTGCTGTAGGTGGCTGATGCTGCATCGTTCAGACTGACGGGCGTGCTGTAGGTGCGTGATAGCATCGCTCACACTGACGGAAGTGTTGTAGGTGCCTGGTGCTGCATCGTTCACACTGACGTGCGTGTTCTAGGTGTCTGATGCTGCACCGTTCAGACTGACGTGCGTGCTGTAGGTGCATGATGCTGTATCGTTCAGACTGACGTGCGTGTTCTAGGTGTCTGATGCTGCATCGTCCAGACTGACGTGCGTGCTGTAGGTGCATGATGCTGCATCGTTCAGACTGACGTGCGTGTTCTAGGTGTCTGATGCTGCATCGTTCAGGCTGACGTGCGTGCTGTAGGTGCATGATGCTGCATCGTTCGGACTGACGGGCGTGCTTTAGGTGCGTGATGCAGCATCGTTCAGACTGACGTGGGTGCTGTAGGTGACTGATACTGCATCGTTCAGGCTGACGTGCATGCTGTAAGTGCCTGGTGCTGCATCGTTCAGACTGACGGGCGTGCCGTAGGCGCGTGATGCAGCATCGTTCGGACTGACGTGGGTGTTGTAGGTGTCTGGTGCTGCATCGTTTAGACTGACGTGCGTGTTGTAGGTGTCTGATGCTGCATCGTTCAGACTGACGTGTATGTTGCATGTGTATGATGCTGCATCGTTCAGACTTACAGGCTTGCTGTAGGGGCACGATGCAGCTTCGTTCAGACTGCCGTGCGAGCAATTGGTGCCTGATGCTGCATAGTTCAGACTGGCGTGCATGCAGTAGGTGTCTGATGCTGCATCGTTCAGACTGTCGTGCGTGCTGTAGGTGTCTGCTACTGCATCGTTCAGACTGCTGACGTGGGTGCTGTAGGTGCCTGATGCTGCATCGTTCAGGCTGATGTGCGTGCTGTAGGTGCCTGATGCTGCATCGTTTAGACTGACATGCATGCTATAGGTGCCTGATGCTGCATCGTTCAGACTGACGTGGGTGCTGTAGGTGTCTGCTACTGCATCGTTCAGACTGGCGTGGGTGCTGTAGGTGCCTGATGCTGCATCGTTCAGACTGACGTGGGTGCTGAAGGTGCCTGATGCTACATCGTTCAGACTGACGTGCATGCTATAGATGCCTGATGCTGCATCGTTCAGACTGACGTTTGTGTTATGGGTGTCTGCTACAGCATCGTTCAGACTGACGTGAGTGCTGTTGGTGCATGATGCTACGTCGTTCGGACAGACGTGCGTTATGGGGGCGAGCCATCAGGGAGTTATTTCTGCAAACGGCTCCAAAACTCTATTCGCATGGAGTCAGTTTATTTTTGTCAGTGCATCATGACTGCTACTGTGCTCCTCTCAACATTTCTGAGGCGGTACAACAGTCTAAACTTCATTTCTCGAATGCTCGATCTGCTCATGATGGAACCGTGGCGACGATGGCCCTTCAGACATTATTGCGATGTTCAATGTTTATTTTATTTCGGTATCTTGCCTCTACGGCTTCAATTAGAGTAATGACGGCACTCGACGCACCTCGCGACGCGGACGATAAGTTATGATGGCATCGACGCACTTCGCGACGAGGACGATACGTAGTGACGGCACTCGACGTGCCGCGCGACGAGGACGATAAGTAGTGACGGCTCTCGACGCACCTCGCGACGAGGACGATAAGTAGTGACGGCACTCGACGCACTTCGCGACGAGGACGATAAGTAGTGACAGCACTCGACGTGCCTCACGACGAGGACGATAAGTAGTGACGGCACTCGACGTGCCTCGCGACGAGGACGATAAGTAGTGACGGCACTCGACGTGCCTCACGACGAGGACGATAAGTAGTGACGGCACTCGACGTGTCTCGCGACGAGGACGAAAAGTAGTGACGGCACTCGACGTGCCTCGCGACGAGGACGATAAGTAGTGACGACACTCGACGTGTCTCGCGACGAGGACGAAAAGTAGTGACGGCACTCGACGTGCCTCGCGACGAGGACGATAAGTAGTGACGGCACTCGACGTGCCTCGCGACGAGGACAATAAACAGATGCTTACATGCGTCGCCGTCACTCGAAGATAAGACATGTTCGTTGCAAACAGCATCTGATCTTTCAGATAATCGAAGGAAATGAGATCGAAAGGAAATTATGTATTAGACGCATGTGCGTGCTGCATTCACATATTATCGTGTTCTCTGTTCGACGTCGCCAGAACTTCGACACATTTAATAGGTTTTACACTTGAATTTCTTTTTAATGAAGTTTTGGTGGCATTGTAACCGTCTTTTTACGTGTGGCCCAACGACCGCCTTTTAAATTGACATTATCTGACGAACAAATGAGCATTTGCGCTGCAGCCCTTGCCAGCCTGACGCGTGAACCAAAGCGCCTGATGAGAATCAGCCAGCCTTACGTGTCGCGGCTCGCTCTCTAATACCACCATTCGTGGGAAAGGCTTCCAGCGTTGCCATTAATTTGGGCTTATCTGTCAGCCCAGTCTAGACCTGCAGCACTCAACAAGCGCTGTTTAGGGAAATTGACATCGAAACGAGTGTCACTGACAGGAGCGCCACAACAATTGGTGTCACTGACAGGAGTGTCACAACAGTGGGTGTCACTGACAGGAGCGCCACAACAATTGGTGTCACTGACAGGAGTGTCACAACAGTGGGTGTCACTGACAGGAGTGTCACAACAGTGGGTGTCACTGACAGGAGCGCCACAATAATTGGTGTCACTGACAGGAGTGTCACAACAGTGGGTGTCACTGACGGGAGAGCCACATCAAAAATGTGTCAGTAACAGAAGCGCCACACCTATGAGTGTCACTGACCGGAGCACAACAACAGTGTGTGTCACTGACAGGAGCGCCATAAAATTGGGTGTAACTGACAGGGGGGCGTCACATAAATGGATACCAATGACAGGAGAGTCGTGACAGTGGGTGTCACTGATAGCAGCTCCAAAATAGTGTGGGTCACTGGCACGAGAGCAATACCAGTGGGTGTCACTGGCAGGAGAGCCATACCAGTGGGTGCCACTGGCAGGAGAGCCATACCAGTGGTAGTCACTATCAGGAGAGCCATACCAGTGTGGGCCACTGGCAGGAGAGCCATACCAGTGGGTGTCACTGGCAAGGGTGCAACAACAATGGGTGTCACTGACAAAAGCGCTAAATCAGTGAATGTCACTGACGGGAGCGTCACAAAAGTGGGTGTCACTGACAGGACTTCCACAACAGTGGGTGTCATCGACATCAGCGTCATGACAGAGGGTGTCACAGACAGGGAAACCACTGCAGTGCAGTGGGTGTCAATGTCAAGAGCAATACAATAGTGGGGGTCACTATTTTGGAGATAAATTTTAAACTGTTAAGTTAAACTTTCAGATATTTTTATCGAACAGTTACATCTTTTTTATTATTGTAAGTAACGTGGCATAATAATAGATTTTTATTTCTTCCGTTACCTGCATTTTGATAATTTTATGCAAATTTTGAGAGGTTAGAAATGTGGCGGAATCTGGCATCGACTGAATGCAATCAGCTCATTTGAATAATAAACGCTTTTCGAGCTCGCCAAGTTTTAGCGACCTAGAATCAGAACATTTTAAAAAATAGTAACGAGATTAGTAAGTTACAAAGTGGTTGAATTTTTGGGTCATACGTTAAATAAAATTTATTGGCACTGCGTCAGCTGGTAACCATTTTCCAGATGCATCAATTTTGTTGGTTTGTATTATTTAATGAGACGTTGAGCCACGTAGATGGCTTAGAGACTGCTAGTTCAAATCCTAAACAGATGCTTACATGCTTCA
>SDVV010017516.1:0-13969 GCA_016164225.1 Gammarus roeselii
TATATGTATATATATATGTATATATATATGTATATGTATATATGTATATATATATGTATATATATATATATGTATATATATATGTATATATATATGTATATATATATGTATGTATATATGTATGTATATATATGTATATATATGTATATATATGTATATATATGTATATATATGTATATATATATATATAAATGATACGGGCATGAAAGAGATGTGTGACACGGGTCATGCATAATTACAATACAATCCTAAACACATAAATATGCCCGCGCCACATACATCCAGTCACTGCCACGTGTACGGTTAAGTTAAATGATGGGTGTCAATGCCCTTCTCGCATCGAACTTGAAATACGAGTGTCTGTCGTTAACGCGTCGGAAGTTAAAATATGAGTGCATGTGTCCTTAGGATGCAGGACGGTAAATTATGAGCAAAGACAGAACTTGAAGGGAAAAAAGAACGAAAAGCATTTGCAATACTTCCACTTCAGCCTTATTATTTTCAAACTTTTTTTACCTAGCTATTTTGGTGTGTATACGGCAACGTGGGGCTGCTTGTATGACATTTGACGTCTGGTAGTTTCGAGCGAGACCACATTAGTGGCTTCATCTGTCGTATGTGCTTAACACTGAGCTGAAAGAGTCGCAAACCCGTAATAATGTTTGTTGTATTTCAGGTGGCAGCAGCAACGTGGACCTCGGATACGAGAGAAGTCATAAAAAGAACGACAGCCTAGACGCTGCCTCCTTGCCTTTAATGGACGAGTCGGGTGCGCTATAGCAGTAAACTCATCTAGAAACTTTCACTCCCCCCCACCGCTATCATTCTCTCTCTTCATGTAAGACGTCCTTCAAAGGGATCATGTCCAGCTACCCGATCAGCTTGAGTAGACGACGCCTCTTCGCAGCAACACGCTTTGTCGGAAGTATATGGAAAGAAACAACAGCCTCCTCCGTTTAAGCGGTGATTATCTGAACTGGAACGATGTCCGGCGTAGAAAGCGCTGCTGATCGGCCACCCTTCGTCTTCACGGGCGGGGAGGTTGGAGGTTGTCTCGAGTGAACTAATCGACGTGGATTGCTGTGCTGATGAAACTAGAAATGACCACCCTGTCAGGTCACCAACAGGTTTCCTCGGCACTAGTAGATCATTGTCTAGGCTAGAATTATGGGCGGTACTAGGAGCAAGGGCATACTTGCCACTAGTTCAGTACCATGTAGCTGGTAGCTCTTGGTTCGGCGCCACTTAAATAATCTCTTGGACACCTGTAGCTAAACTCACACCCAATTACAAAGGTAAGTGAATAAATAGGTATATATGTAGCATTGAACATGTACCGCTTACCCCTTTAGTCAGGCTTGAAATATTAATAAAATCTGATTCTATGAAATAACTTCACATTGCAGTGATAACTATTTGATTTGTTTTTCGCATTTTTCAGTTTTGCTACAGTTTATCGTATTAGTGTATTATTTACGTGCCCGGTACGTCTAGTAGAACTCTTGCTCACTCAGCGGTGGCAGTTTTTTGTCGTTCTGCCGCCGCTTATTAGTTGACAGCTTACCTGGAGTGTGAAGTAATTATTCACGACAACTTATGGCACAGCTACCAAGTAGTTCTATGATTATTCTAGTCCAAATGGCTGGACAACGGGTTTTGTCGTCCCCTGTTTCCATTGATAGTCGTGATCGGTCCCTGAGTTAGTCAGGAAACACCACTTTAGTGACGGTGTCTTGTCAGGCAATAGTCCTTGGTTGTCACTTGTTAGGTCTGTGGCGCCGGTAGCCTGTGCTGAAAGAGTAACACTATTGCAAACTTGCCCTAGCGTTTGATATTGCAAGTACCTATCAACGCTTCTTGATATAACAGCCTCTTTGTTAACTATAAATTCGAAGTTGTTTTGGATTGTGTCGTTGCATCCATTTCTGTTTTTGAAATGAGTGCACTCTAAGAAATTGCTATCAAACTTCTACTTATAGTTGGAAATACTGAGTTTGTTGCATCCTGAAGCTTGCAAGGTTCGCCATTCCTTTTGATGCTGCACAGGAGCAAGAGATAATTCGTGCATGGATAGATGGAAGGAAAAATATATACTATACATCATATCCCAGATGGAATTTAACTTAACATGAATTTCTTGCTATTATTCCTGAACAAAGCTTCTTAATAAAATCTAAAAATCAAATTCTCGGTAAATTGATATATATGGCAAACATTTATAACTTAAGATATTAGATATTCTTGAATCATGAACGAATTTACTTTCGCTGTTCACAATCTGTGAACAGCGCTGTTCAGAGATTGTGAACAAAAACCTTGTTCAAACACTTCGAGGAAACCCTTGCTCTGAAGTAGTGCAACTCACTTTTTGTACAACCTAAATATTGATTGTTCAGATACACTAATCTCTGAGTCACCGTTTAGTCTATAAATATTTTTACCAGAGCTTTTCAGCCCAAACGAATGTTTATTAGTGGGGCTGCGTGAGTCCTTGCGAAGCTGGAAGCTGTACTCTCACGAACTTAGTTGATTATTAATAACCTTCAGACTGCATTGCGCCCTGCGGGGGAGCGCATCGAGGCTCGCGTCCGAGCTTCGTTAGAGAGGTCCCAGATTCAAATTAATCTAATAATCGAACTGCGCGATTACTACTGATCGGTTGCACCGTTTGTATCATTTAAACTTTCTAAACCGTCTATGGTTTCTAGTTTATTTGTAAACATATTGGCAAGAGACTACAAGATACGCAATAGGGTAAAAACGGATGAGGATAGTTTCCGGTAGCTATAGCAATATGCAAACGATTCATAGCGCTAAACCTATTACTATTGTCACACGCTTCTAGAATGAAACCCTAGAGATAACGCGCCGTGAAACTTTATTCTTCGCAAGTGTAAAATAGTTAAGGAGTGTTGATGCCAGTATTATTGTTTCGTTTATTTTTATGGTCTCCGTTCAAGCACGTTCAAGCACTATGACTCTGACGGTGCAGGTGGTCGCAATCAGAATGTTTCATTTCGGCGTTCCATTTCTTTCGAATATTGAATGAATATTCTCAAACCGTTCACAGACATGTGTGTAGTTTGATTCCAAAGCGAGATCTTGCAGTGCTTGTCTGTTAGTAAGTCCGGTGCCAGAAGGACATCGTTTCCAGTGCCCTAGAATGCCTTGACACTCTAATCTTATCTGCTTTTACTGTAACCGTAGGCTGTAAGTGCAGACATAGTTACTTTGATCGCCGCTGTGCATTCATTTGAAGAGACCTTGTATGGTTTTTGCGGAGAGACTAACATCGCAGTGTTTGAGAGGGTTGTCTTCTATTGGCTGCAAACGAGCAATAACGATTTGCTCTGCCTCTGCCTGACTCTGTGGACAACTAATACAAAACAGCTCGAGGTCCATGCACACAGGGCGTCAGGGAAAACGGGCCTAAGTGCTTCGTGCGCATGCTTTTAACCTCATTCGGCAATTGGTGTATGCATTAGCTACATTACAAATACTGAACAATCTTTTACCTCCACGGACTGCTGGTGTTGGCTGAGTGACTTAATGTCAAACGCACCTGTAAGATCTTCATTTGACTTGTCACTCGTTCGAGTGTTGACGGCTATTGTTGCCACTATTACGGAAACTTCACTTACGGTGTACCTCGTGGTATTCTGTGTTTTGCTAAGGTTACCCTAAATGAGTGCTCGGTAGCATAGAATTTGATTATTTTTTGTATTTTTTGGGGTCAGTGTGTAATAATTGAATGAGAGTAAATATTAGGAGCCGTCACATTTTGTCAACAGCAGCACTCGCTTTTGATGAATTCATTAAAACGGAGTCGATTTGCCTTCATTGCAAATCGAACCTTCAATTCATCCTAATGATTGAACTCGTAAACTTGTGTTTGATCCTCAATAGTTTTGACCCCTTTTAGTTTTTATTTAAAGACTGAAAAGCTACGCCTCTATTCCATTTCATCTGAATGTCTCAATGTCAAGGGATCCTTATATAAAATAGAATTACGTTTGTTCTTGTTGGACTGCTTCTAGATGGTAATGCTGTGTAAGGTGGGGGACTGCCTCAAGAGGGTAATACTGTGTAAGCAGGTGGTGGACTTCCTCAAGAGGGTAATACTGTGTAAGCAGGTGGTGGACTGCCTCAAGAGGGTAATACTGTGTAAGCAGGTGGTGGACTGCTTCTACAAGGTAATACTGTGCAAGCAGGTGGTGGACTGCTTCAAGAGGGTAATACTGTGTGGTAATACTGTGCAAGCAGGTGGTGGACTGCTTCAAGAGGGTAATACTGTGTAAGCAGGTGGTGGATTACTTCAAGAGGGTAATACTGTGTAAACAGTTGGTGGACTGCCTCAAGAGGGTAATACTGTGTAAGCAGGTGGTGGACTGCCTCAATAGGGTAATACTGTGTAAGCAGATGGTATACTGCCTCAAGAAGGTAATACTGTGTAAGCAGGTGCATTTGGTCACCGAATTTCAGGGACTTTTTGAAGGATAGAAAGTAAACCGCGCATCAATTTGTTTCCATGAATTTGGGAACTGGGTTGACGTTTCAATTGCGAATGTGATTTAGGTGTAAGCTATGATAAGAATCCGTACGCCCGAGATTTTATAATATACATATAGCTACAGATATACCATTGCTGTCCCAATTCTAAGGATTTGTGAGTTTAATGGGAGTTAAGGGACTAGTTTTTTTTGTGTCAATTACCGCATTCCCCTAAGCTGCTCTGCGGCGCAGACTTCACAATAATACGTCAACTAATAGCTGCAGTTTTTTAATTGAGATGAATTGTCCAAACATGCTAACAGGAATCCATTTTATGCGTTGTACTGGTGCTGTCCTTGAACTGTTGCATATTTTGAAGTGCGTTGAGAAATAACTAGTGATCCCGCCGGTTGCCGCAGAACTGAAAAGTTGGTAAAGCGCTACGTTCCATGTCCAATTACCACAGACAAGAAGTTACGTCAAGACGGTCTGGCAGATTGTTGGGATTATTAATATTTGATGCGCCCTCTCGATTATGAACCTTGAGTTGTTGACGAGTTAGGTAATCTCAATCGGAATTCCTTTAACTGAATAATAGCAAAGATGTCTGTTGAATTAATTGGACCTGTTGAATAGCCCCGGGTGTGCTAGGTAAGATAGGCGTCAACATAATTGGGTTGAGGCTGCTGCCATCTAGCGACGGTAAAGCTCATTATGACTGACGTCAGAACACTGGCAGAAATGAACCAACCCCTGTATATCTTCATTTCTCTGTCATCTAACGATCTGATCCAAAATGACGATGGGTCTAGAAATAATGGTTCTTGGAGTGGTTCACTGTCGTTCACAACAATTAACGAGCTACAAATGCTCCTTGAAAACTAATCTTTGCAGTGTTGTTCCTGTTTTCCGTTATTTGTTTGTTTATGCATTCGGTGTTGTTGTTGACTATTCCTAGCTTCTTCTGTGGTGGACGAGTCAGATGGATACCCAGCCTGAAAGCTCGAAGACCCACCGGGATTCATCGTGTGCATGAAGTTCGTTGTCGCAGAAGCTGGCGTATGATCGTGCTCAGGCATGATGGTCGTTCCCACCTGGTTATCAGCTGAATGCTGTACCTTCTAATCTTTTATAATTTGATGAAAAACGCATGGGGCTAAAGGGAATTTTGAATGACTGAGTTTTGTCTTCTGCAAATGCATTTGTGCTCACTTTGGTTTTCTCGTGTACAAAAGAAATCAAACTTGCCTTCCTGGTTGTGTACGGTTCAAACATGCTCTGCTCGTTCAATACTTGATTTTTCGAAGGCCTCGTACCCCAAAAGCTGTTCTACTGAACTAGATTTTCTTCATTGAAAATGTCAGCGGGGATCATCTCAATAATATAACAGGATTAGTGCTCTGTAATCGGGAATCATCGTCTCTACAACTAGTTGGTTTCCCCACTAACAGACCAATGATTTTTTCTGTGCGCGCTGCAGATAGAGTTGTAGCATTATTGCGCCGAAAATGCAGTCGCCATCGACTCCTGAAAGATGACCAAGTGCCGTCTCATGCTGCTGGCGGTCGGTCTTTTTTTTGTAGCTACCTGGTGGTTTGCTTACTGTTGAAATTTATCAACACAGTAAGCGAATATTTATGAAAAAATGTGTACAGTTGAACGGAATGCTTTTAAAATGTGTTGATCATTTATAGATGCAATAATGCAATATATTTTTTTGATGTATGTATCTAATGAATTGCTGAGGCTGCATTTTGCGCTAATGCTTTCTGCAACTGTAAAATCTTTGTACATAGATATATTACTATAATGGTATATAGTTATCATTGTTTTTTATATAAAGATATGACTGCTTGAATCCATCGGTTATTTATTTGCCAGAATCCATATTGTTTGTGTATCTTCTTTCGACGACCTAAGATTTGGTTTAGGGCTAAGTGGTGTGAATGTGAGCGTGTGAGGGTGTGAGGTGCGCCTTGCCGTCGGCCACCCCCCTTTCTGGGGGATGCGGCCTAGTGTCTGTATCTGTATCTGTATAAGATTTGGTTTAGCAGTAGGAGTGGAAGTTTATTTAATCATAATGCGATCTGTTATTTAATAGCCAGAACCAATATTGTTTGTGTATCTTCTTGTAGCAAAGTTTGGATTTGGTTTAGCAGTATGAGTTGACGTTCCTTCAATCATAATGCGACTCTTTCTTTGATGGTCTCCAAGGGTGCAAAGTCAGTTTTTGATGCTTGAATTATATGGCATGTCGTCTTTGAGGTATCACTCTAGTAACCTTCAGAGGCTACCCTTGATGTAACTGTACCACTTGATGAATTTACCTCGCTGCTTCTTGGCAATTGCTATACTGCTCTTTTTGTAAGTCTGATGCTGAAGTGAGGTGAGCTTGATTCATAAAGACAGGTGCCTAAACTGTTCAACTTGGCAATCTTGTTTCGATTATCCATTGAAAGGAACACATGCTAGGATACGGTTGTTGGAGTCACCGAGAGCCGTTTGGAGTCACTGCGTTACGTTGCCTATTCCCATTTTTGGACGGATTATGTGGCGTAACTCAACTGTGGCTTTCGGCGACAGCCGGTGAAAATGGTAGCCCAACTTACACACTTTTAGGTGAACCATCTATTGGGAGTTCATGAGTGGTAATGTGCGTCATCAAATGGAGTAACAAATGTATGTGCGAAAGTAATGATATTACAATCGGTAACCTTTTGCGTTTTTTATGTGTTTATAAGATCATTTAAAAGTGTAATATTGTGATGATCGGACGCCACTGTATTGGTCATCTGCCGACTAGGAGAATGCGCCTCCGTATTTCAATATGAGCGCGGCGCGTGTGTTACAGTATTTTATCTTGCTACCTAACCTCTGCTTCTTGTGCGACCCGAATACAATATAACAGATCGTTTTGGTAACTGCCGCTGTTACCACACCGTCAGATTCCGTTTATTTTATTATTTATTATTTGCTTCAATGTTACACCGGAGTCCCAACGCGAAGTTAATGCAGACTCCCCCGTAGGCGGTCGTCAGATTCCGTTTTTTTTTTTGGACAATGTGTTTGGTTTTTCACGGTTTGTCGTGTTATTCATTTTGTTTTGCTATCACTAGTGCACAAAAACACTTGTAAACACAACGACTGCTCACTTGTATAAGGAGAAAAAGAGGCTAATGTGTGGCTTGTTTCCATGACCATGTCTGTCTTAATCGTCATAGGGTGTTGCTCATTATGTACAGCTTCATTGTACTTCGCATCTTTTATCAATAGATTCATTTTCTTGGTCAAATGTGTTATGTCATGTTGTTATGTTTTACCAATTGGCGAAACGTGTAACTACAATTTACGACTTCTGAGTTCTAACTATTTAGCTTCTTTTAAGAACTTGAGACTTCTATCTCACAATCAGGCGTCTAAATAGAATCTACGGATTAATGTTGAAGACGTTCATCTCAACGACTGCGCGTGTGACCTGATGTGAAAACTGTTCTTAACCGTTGTAAGCATACAAATGAAATTATAGGTATCCGAATCAATGTTTCATGTGTTGAGCAAATCTGATTGAATGGCTGTTACACTCTACTCTTCGCGAGTAATATTTGTTGGTAATGTGCCACTGGCTGTGGATGCCACATTGATGAAAAGTACAGGGTAGATCTCGCGGATATGGTTAGATTGTCGTACACATATGTTGATTTGACCCTCATCTCCACCGGAGCCACAACGTGAGTCATATATTGAATCCTCACTGAAATGAGCGGGAAAGAATTGTATCTAATTGAATAATCGATTGTTCATATTAGTTTTAACATCGATATCCTGTCTGATTTTCTTTCGAAAATATATTCCTTATTTTATTTCTCCTTGGACTTGAATTATTCTATAATTTGGGTATGTTGATGATTTCGTTATTCAACTTAGGTGTTGTTTGGTGAGGCTCATGAGGCCCAAATCAAATTGTGAGGTGTCAACCAGTTTATTAGATGTATCAGCTTCGCTGTTCATCGGCTCAACACTAAATTTCCCAACTAACTGCACGCTTCTCACACTTTTTTGATGACTGCCGCATAGTCAGGAACGCCCTCATGGTAATTTTTGTTTTTTTCTCGTGATACTTAGGTAATAATGTAAAATACTTGTACATATTAATATTGCAACGAGATTTATAAGTTTGTGACAGCGATCTCGGACCTCACTCCTTACCCGAAGTGTGTTGCGGGGTCCTGGCCCGACCCCTAAACGCTAAAGGACTTAGTTATGGTTTGGTTTGTGAGTTCATGAGAGAAGTTTGAAGTGCGCCTTGCCGTCGGCCTTTCCCCCATCTGGGAGATTCGGCCTTGTATCTGTAAGAGAAGCAGTTTTGTTGGTATCTGTTACTTCTTGAGTGCTGCAGCAACCGGACCGCTGCGTTGTGTTCATGCCCGGGATTTTATACGTTTAGAAGAGGATATTTTGTGATGATGCGTGTCTTTGCTTCTTAAGTCGTCGACTCCAGAGGTGCCGGGCACCGCTTCCCATTGTAACCATTATATTATTGTCTTTCCAATTTCTCAGCCCCGTTAGTCAACAACCAACGGAGAGGTAGTAGTAGTTGCTTCCATGTTCCACCGGCAACGGACAGGTGTTCGGTATTTGATCGGTGTCAAAACTGATAGACACTGAAACATTTTTCAGTTA
This sequence comes from Gammarus roeselii, assembly GCA_016164225.1. Taxonomy (NCBI): domain Eukaryota; kingdom Metazoa; phylum Arthropoda; class Malacostraca; order Amphipoda; family Gammaridae; genus Gammarus; species Gammarus roeselii. The sequence continues at coordinate 9,172 of SDVV010017516.1, forward strand.
GTTTCTCTGGTGTTCACTTTGTTTTTTGTTCAAAATTGGCTGAAAATGTATTTCCTTACTACAGCTTGACCAGCTCTGATTGGTGTACGGTCAGTTCGGGCGGTCTCCTTCATCCAGTCCTATTCTTATTTTGTTCAACAAAACCTATTTCCTCTTAACTGAGAGGTGTAATAAGTTGTGTAGATTCTGTAAGATTATGCGTACTGATGCGGTGCCGAAATCATTGACATTGAAAGATCCATCAAAGCCTTGTCAAATAGTTTTTTATCGCAAAAATGAAAGTCTTGTCCATTACTATTAATAATTGCTGGTAAATTTTAATGCTTCCCTTTTAACCCGCATAGAAATCTGTTAAGTTCACTGCCTAACCGGGCAGGGAGAGGTGAACACTCTTATTTCCATTTAGACTCCTACTTTCCCCCCTTCCCCATCTCTAATTTTCTCCCACATCCAATTTTTACCTAACTCATATTTACCTAATTTACATCGCATGTTGAGTTCAAATTTCAGTCTACTTATCACAAACACCTTATCAAGTCTCCCCATAGTCTTACGCACGTACGTACAAGCCGGTTCTAAATTTTCTACTTCAGAGGTGCTTGTATAAACAGAGTTGCGTTCTTGCGTGTATCTTATGTCTACGACTCCTCCTTTTTCTTCTTTACATTCTTACTGTTTTTACGCGTGCGATTCCCCCCACGACACTGAGTGGTGATCACGTGCATGAGATCCCAGATTCCTGTCTCTTCATCTTCGTTCTCAGCAGGTGCTGGCCTCGGCACCTCGAGGACGACTACAAATTCTTGAGGCTCTGAAGCAGAGCAGGTTCAGCGATAACGCTCCCTGTTGCCATCCGAGGGGTGCCGAGACCATGTGACCTTAAGAGCTTCTCGATCACCCGTGCATACCTTTGACATTTGCCGTGTGAAGTACTTTGACTTTACGCAGTTGTAAACTCAATCACTAATCCAATCAAATTTGTCTATAATGTGATGGATGCAGCACTAGTAGCCACTTTGACGTTCGATTCCGGAAGGAGCGCGCTGAAAAGCCTCTTCACACGTATCTAATCTTCCCTTGTCAGCTTTCATATCGATGTAACCACTTATAATTGCTAACAGAACAGTATCCTCCGTAAGTGTGAACAAAGTTGATCCGCCGGTTCACCAATGCCGATGTTATGTGAATCGGAACAGCATACTTAGGCGGGCCCTACTTCTTGATGTCTACAGCGGGCCTTTTACCAACCGTATACGCTGTTCAGAACGAATTCTTGAGCGCTCTATCTGAATGTTGATGACTGCAGTAGAATATTCTGATTGGTTTTGTTTCCTAAATAAACCGCTGCCGACGTGTGCGCTTGGCAGTGACTTTTTGACAGGTGGAGATCAGGTGAAACTAATGCGTAAAAATTGGCTGTAATGCTAATAATATAAATGGAATTATAAATCTTGATCACTCTGATAAGAGTTTCTGTTCAATGCGGTGAGGTGTTCAAATTAGCCTTCCTATCGTACCCTTCCTCGAGTGCTGTGTGCAGATAAATGTTTCAACTTATTCATTGCTCCGAAGGGCTTGTTAAATTGACCGTGAATGGGGTATGGTGAGAACAATTCGTTATTACTTCAGAAAAATGGTGTTGACTACAGAGCGGATTATTACAAATTAAAATTTTTCCCATTTGTTTAATCAACCAACTCTGAGTTTACTTCAGTGTAGTCTAAGACAGTTTGTATCCTCGTTCACTCTTAATTGACCTTTTACAAATGTAATGCCGCAACTGGACATCAACAGGACAGGTTGTTATTGTATGTTACAAGAACAATTGAGGCGGGAATGTACAATCATTGTTATTATTATTAGTTATATCATCGTGTGACAGCTGATAATTACCGATTGACCAAAATGTTTATTCAACTCCTCTGCGGTTGATCATATTATATGAACGGGAAAGTTGATGAAACTCTATGGTCTATTTATGCTGACGAGGAAAGATTCTTATACATTTGATAGCACTCGATTCTGCTGGTAGTTCTGATTGTCAGAATTGGTTGCTTGAACGAATAGAATGTCACTCAAATGAATTTGGGAACAAGATTTTCAAAAAAACAATGAAAACAAATATATGAATAATTGTCGATTAATTGTTTACCTATCCATTAAAGAATGTATATGGATAGCATTTAGTAAGAACAGATCTTGATTTGATTTGGTCCTCAGTTCCACCAGTTCCTTCGTGTGGACAACCGTCTGATCTCGCTGAATATCAATCGTAAAGCTATTAAGCCTTCATTCTCCTACCGAATTCTTCAAATTAACACACCAACATGGATGATCAACCCACCACCAGTCAACCTAAACCTGCAAGTGTACCCTAGAGCGAATACTTCAACCAACGTGTACATAAACGGATACAGACGGGCGCATCCCTGAGAAAGGGGGGTGGCCGACAGCAAGGCGCACCTCACACTCTCATACGTTCACACTCAACCAACTTAGCCCTTTAGTGCTAAAGGGTCTGGCCGGTTACCCCGCAACATACACTACGGGTTACGAGTGCAGTTAGAGGATCCGTTGTCAGCAGCGGGGCCCGACAGTTTCCACTGGTTTACCCCCGCCGCATCATAATGCCCCTCCCCCACCCACGACCATCCCGATAACGGGATGCCAAGGGCGGGAAAGCATATCAGAGCAGCGTCAAAATTAATTACTCACAACCATTCTCCACTCACGCCTGCTCACTGTACGCTCTCTCGCTACTTCCACATTCATGTCTCCTTCCTAAAGCCGGCTTCACACCATCTATCCACTCAAACTTCGGTCTACCTCTAGGCCTGCGACCACTTGCCTCCGCATTCATCACCCCTTTTCACCAATCTCCCTTCATCCATCCTATCCATGTGCCTGAACCATCTCAGAACACGCGAATCCACTCTGTCCTCCAACTTCTTCACCATCCCTGTTCTGATTCGGACCACGTCGTTGGTGGTCCGGGCTCTCAGCGTTACTCCAACCATGCTCCTCAAACATTTCATCTCGAGAACATTCAACCTTCTTTTCTCCTCTGCTCACACCCCCCAAAGTTCAGCTCCGTAGAGCACAATTGGGGCAACAACATCCTCTTACAGCCCTCTCTTTGCTTCCATCCCCAACGTCCTACAGCTCATTACACTTTTCAGTGCACCCAACACTTTACACCACTCCTTCACTTCAGTTTCCACTAGTTCAGTTATCTCCACATGGGAGCCCAGATATTTAAAACACTGAACTTCCTCCAAGAGCTCTCCATTTAGGGGGACTCTAGTTTTGCTCACATCGGCAATCCTCGAGCATCTCATTACTTCACTCTTACCCACGTCCACTTGAAGCTTCCTCCTCTCACACACTCTACCAAACTCAGACACTAGCCTACATAGCTTCTCCTCTGAATCCGAAACCAAGGCCGTATCATCAGCAAATATTCACTGGCTCAACTGCCATCTCCGCCCATTCGCTTCCAACAGTTCCAAGCCACGACCCAGCACACTCGCGGTCACCTCCCTGACCACTCCATCCATATAGAGGTTGAACAGCCAGGTTTTTTGATTGATTGATTTGGACCTCATTTCCACCAGAGCCTCAACGTGAGTCATAATAGGCTCCCCCATAGGGCGCGACGGTCGTTGATTTAGGTAAGTCCGCACAACCTCGCGTGCGAAAATATTAGCTTATGAAGTCAGTACATATTTTAATTGTGGCATATTCGCGTATTAGCGCGTACGAGAGAGTATAGAGTTAATGCGTATCTTCGTAAAATGAGAAGTTGTTTCTGTTCGTAATGAGGTGAAGGGACCACCTCATTCGCACAGGTGTCAGAGGTTTAGACAGCTTCGTATAGTCCGGTGTGTTTTCCGAAAGCGATAAGCTTTTTACGGTAGGTTGGGTCCGTGAGTAGGCTTTGTTGGTTGCACGGGGGATCTAGGAACGCTCGTAGGGCTGCCGCGAGTGCGTTGCAATCCATCAGTGTTTCACGCTGATAGCCACCTGGTGGCAACAGGGGCAAGGTGGTGCGTTTGGTCCTATGTCGACATCCATCAGGTGGTTGTGAGTTATCCACGTGTGTCCTGTGCACAAGCGGTTGATGAACAATTAGTCTTTTCTGTTGGTGAACTTCGTTTTCCATTCTCCGACTGAGGGTTTGACTGAAGGCATCTTTAGTCCACTCTGCTGCCACATTTCATCCCATCGGGATGTTGTATGGTAGTTGATGATAGGGAACCAGTCCTGGTAATTTGATTTTTGATTTGATTTGATCCTCATTTCCACCAGAGCCTCAACGCGAGTCATAATAGGCTCCCCCGTAGGGCTCGACGATCATTGATTAAAGCAGGCTCGCACGCCTAAGTGTGCGAGGAAAAAACAAAACAACACTTTCAACGTTAGAAAAAAGTGAAAGTTTTAGCAATAACAGACGCACGCTGGTGCGCAAAAGAAAAAACACTTACATTAGGTGTGATATGTAATTGTATGTGATATGTACGCACCCTAGTGCGTACAGGTAGCATCAAGATTAGTACAACGTCAGTGGCTACACGGGCAAATTCGGCTCCGAGAGCAACGCAACACAACACAATATTTACAGCTACGCGGTCTAGTTGTATAAATACAATTTATTCATTTAGGTAAGATAAAGACTCGGATGCAGCGAAACGAATCCTCGCCTCCAACAACTTAGAACCTCGTCAGTTATATGTCCATACGTCAGTGCGCTCAGATAGCATCGTCGTAACCGGTACAAGGTTCACGGCTACACGGACTA
>SDVV010017517.1:0-13969 GCA_016164225.1 Gammarus roeselii
AGAAAACGTGCACGCTGCAGCCACAACTGAGGAGAAAACGTGCACGCTGCAGCCACAACTGAGGAGAAAACGTGCACGCTGCAGCCACAACTGAGGAGAAAACGTGCACGCTGCAGCCACAACTGAGGAGGAGACGGGCACTCTGCAGCCTCAGCTGAGGAGGAGACGGGCACTCTGCAGCCTCAGCTGAGGAGGAGACGGGCACTCTGCAGCCTCAGCTGAGGAGGAGACGGGCACTCTGCAGCCTCAGCTGAGGAGGAGACGGGCACTCTGCAGCCTCAGCTGAGAAGGAGCAGTGCACTCTGCTGCAGCAACTAAGGAGGAGACGTGCACTCTGCTATCACAACCGAGGAGGAAACCTGCATTCTGATATCACACCGGAGGAGGAAACGTGTACTCTGCTGTCATAACTGAGAAGGAGACGTCACTCTGCTGTCACAGCTGAGGAGGAGACGTGTACTTTGCAACCACAGCCAAAGAGCAGACGTGTACTTTGCTGCCACAACTGAGAAGGAGACGTGCACTCTGCAACCACAGCCGAAGAGAAGACGTGTATTTTGCTGCCACAAATGAGAAGAAGACGTGCACTCTGAAATCACAGCCGAAGAGAAGACGTGCACTTTGCTGTCACTACTGAGGAGGAGGCATGCACTCTGCTGCAGCAACTAAGGAGGAGACGGGCAATCTGCAGCCACTGCTGAGGAGAAGAAGTGCTATCTGCAGCCACATCTGAGATGGAGACGTGCACTCTGCTGCCACAGCTGAGAAGAAGACGTGCACTGTGCCATCACAACTGAGGAGGAGACGTACATTCCGCTACCAAAACTGAGGAGGAGACGCGCACTCTGCTGCCACAGACGAGGGTGGGACGTGCATTCTGCAATCACAACTGACGAGTTGACGTGCAATCAGCTGTCCCAGCTTAGGCCTAATCTGACGTCCATTCTGCTGACCCAACTGAGGAGAAGACGTTCACACTGCTAACACAGCTGAGAATGGGACGTTTCCTTTACTGCCACAGCTGAGGAGGGGACGCACTCTTGTTTACACAGCAGAGGAGAAATCGAACACTCGGCTGACGAGGGTGAGGAAGAGACGTGCACTCTGCAAACACGGATGAAGAGGAGACGTGCTCTCCAGTTGGTGACAAACATGATGAGGAGACGGGCATCCTGCAGCCACAGCTAATTAGAGGACGTACACACCGGTGATACGGATGGAGACATGATGTGGCATTTGAAAACACCGATGAGGTGTCTGCTGCAGGCACAGCTGATGCACAGTCGTGCACTCTGCTGTCAGAGCTGAGGAGGAGCTGTGCACTCTGCTGACACAGATGCAGTTGCCTGATGTCTGTGCACCAGCCACCCGTTTGTCTGCGAATCTGTGCACCCAGCAGGCGCCTCTCCGAGTGTTTGTGTCCTCAGCACACGGTTGTCTGGGTGTCTGCGCACCTGCCATGCGGTTGTCTGGATGTCTGTTCACCCGTCACCGTGTTGTTGTGTAGTCTGTGTACCAATCACGTGTCTGTCCGTGTATCTGGGCCCCCAATACACCTATGTCAGGATCTCAGTGCCCCAGAATATGGTTGTCTTGGTGTTTGTGCCCCAGTCACACGAATGTCTGGGTGTCAGTGAATTCAGCACACAGTTATCTAGATGTCACTCCTCCAGCACACGGTTGTCTGGGTGGGTGTCAGTGACCCCAGCACATGGCTGTCTCGGGTCAGTGACCCCGGCACACGGTTGTCTGGGTGTTAGTGCCCAAAGCACACGGTTGCCTAGGCGTCAGTGCCTCCAGTACACGGTTTTCTGGGTGCCAGTGCCCCCCACACACGGTTGTCTGGGCGTCAGTGCCTCCAGCACACGGTTGTCTGGGTGCCAGTGCCCCCAACACATGGTTGTCTTAGAGTTAGTGCCCACAGCACGCGGATGTTTGGGTATCAGTGCCCCCAGCACACGGTTGTCTGGGTGTCAATGCCCACAGAACGCGGTCGCTTGGGAGTCAGTACCCCTCGCACACGGCTGTCTGGGAGTCGGTGCTCCCAGCACATGGCTGTCTCGGTGCCAGTGCCCCCAGCACACGGTTGTCTTGGAGTTAGTGCCCACAGCACACGTTGTTTGGGTATTAGTGCCCAAAGCCCACGGTTGTCTGGGTGTCAATGCCCAGAAAAAACGGTCGTCTGAGAGTCAGTGCTCCCTTCACACGGTTGTCTGGGAGTCAGTGCCCCCAGCCCACGGTTGACTGGGTGTCAGTGCCAACAGTATACGGTTGTCTGGGTGTCAGGGCCCTCAGTAAAGCCCACGGTTGTCTGGGTGGCAGTGCTCCTAGCACGCAGTTGTTTGGGTGTCAGTGCTTTCAGCACACGGATATCTGGGTGTCAGTTCCCCCATCATACGAAATTGTCTTGGTATCTGTGCCCCAGCAGATGGATGTCTAGGTGTTAGTGCCCCCAGCATACGGTTGTCTGGGTTTTAGTGCCCCTGTACACGGTTGTCTGGGAGTCAGTGCCCCCAGCACACAGTTGTCCGGGTGCCAGTGACCTCAACACACTGTTATCTGGGTGTCACTGCTCACAGCACACGGTACCGCCCAGTAAACGGTTGTCTGGGTGTCAATGCCGCCCAGCCCACGTGTGTTAGGTAGTCAGTGCCGCAGAATACGGTTGTCAGGGTGTCGTGCCTCAGACACACGGTTGTCTGGGAGTCAGTGCTCCCAGCACATGGTTGTCTGGATGTCAGTGTCACAGTACCCGGTTGTCTAGGAGTTGGTGCTCCAGCACGCAGTTGTCTGGTTGCCAGTGCCTCCAGCCCACGGCTGTCTGGGTGTCAGTGCCCTCAACGCAAGGTTGTCTGACAGTCAGTGCCCCAGCACACGATGTCTGGGTTTCAGTGCCTTCAGCACACGGTTGTCTGGGTGTCAGTGCCCAGAGCACACGGTTGTCTGGGAGTCAGTGCTCTCACCAAACGGTTGTCTGGGTGTCAGTGCCCTAGCACCCGGTTGTCTGGGTGTCAGTGCACACAGCACAATAATGTCCGGGTGTCAGTGCCCCAGCACCAGGTTGTCTGGGTCTTTGTACCCTCAGTGCACGGATGTCTGGGTTTCAATGCCAGCAGTTCACGGTTGTCTGGGAGTCAGTGCTGTCAGCAAAAGGATGTCTGGGTGTCAGTGCCCCAAACACACGGCTGTCTGGGAGTCAGTACTCTCAGCAAACGGTTGTCTGGGTGTCAGTGCCCAAGCACCCGGTTGTCTGGGTGTCAGTGCCCACAGCACAATGTTGTCTGGGTGTCAACGCCCCAGCACCCGGTTATCTGGATGTCAGTGTTCTCAGCGCCGGTTGTCTGGGTGTCAGTGCCCACAGCACACGGTTATCTGGGTGTGAGGGCCCCCGGCACCCGGTTGTCTCGATGTCAGTGCTTCCAGCACACGGTGGTCTGGGTGTCTCTGCCCCCAACACATGGTTGGCAGGCAGTCTGTGACCCTGGGTGTCAGTGCTCACAGCACACGGTTGTCTGGGTGTCGTGACCCCAGCACGCGGTTGACTGAATGTCAGTGCCCCAACTCACGGTTGTCGGGGCGTCAGTGCCTCCCACATGATTGTCTGGGTGTCAGTGCCACAGCACACGGATGTCTGGGGTTTAGAGCTCCCAGCACACGGGCTTCTGGGTGTCAGTGCCTGGCACACGGTTTTCTGGGTGCCCCCAGCACACGGTTATCTGGGTGCCAGTGCCTCCCACACGGTTGTCTGAGAGTCCGTGCCCCCAGCACACGGTTGTCCTGTTGCTTGGGCATACTCGGGACTCTACCCATCAATTCTTCGCTCCTGAAACATCAGATCCCTCACAAGAATCAAGCAATTATTCCAAATGATAACATTTTAACCGTGATCATTGCAGCTTTGGTCAAGCTACGGAGTGAGAAACGCAATTTGTCAAGAGTCACACTCCTTGTCTCATGTCCTCCTGCTTTTGGAACTGTTGATCACAGTTCGAAATGTATTCTACAAAACATCATTGGCATCAACAATGGAAGTCGACCAACATATAATATTTGGCAATCAAAGTAAAACCCAATCAGTCTTCACCCCAAACCAGAGGCAACTCTAAGCGCTCAGGAGTTATCACAAATTCGTAATATTCTTCCACCAGTATCATATTCCGCAAGCATTGAAGTGCGATGGTGGTAATCCTAACCGGACGCCCGTCCGCCTCTGCACTCTAATCCCGTCTGGGGATTAATTACCCCGCGGGAGCGACGTCGCTCTGAGCTCTGATGAAGACGTTTTTTGGCGCTGCATCAAAGAAGGACTAATGGAGCAACGCGCATGGAGGTGCGGGTACGGGTCTGGGATTTGTATTAGGCGTCAACGGACAGTGTTGTAGAGTGCAGTGGGAGGCCGGCGTGGGTCTGGGATTTGTATTAGGCGTCAACGGACAGTGTTGTAGAGTGCAGTGGGAGGCCGGCGTGGGTCTGGGATTTGTATTAGGCGGCAACGGACAGTGTTGTAGAGTGCAGTGGGAGGCCGGCGTGGGTCTGGGAAGATGTGTATTAGGCGTCAACGGACAGTGTTGTAGAGTGCAATGGGAGGCCGGCGTGGGTCTGGGGTGTGTATTAAGCGTCAGTGGACAGTGTTGTAGAGTGCAATGGGAGGCCGGCGTGGGCCTGTGATGTGTAGTAGGCGTCAACGGACAGTGTTGTAGAGTGCAGTGGGAGGCCGGTGTGGGCCTGGGATGTGTATTAGGCGTCAACGGACAGTGTTGTAGAGTGCAGTGGGAGGCCGGTGTGGGTCTGGGATGTGTATTAGACGTCAACGGACAGTGTTGTAGAGTGCAGTGGGAGTCCGGTGATAACCTGTGATGTGTATTAGGCATCATCGGACAGTGTTGCAGAGTGAAGTGGGAGGCCGGCGTGGGCCTGGGATGTGTATTAGGCGTCAACGGACAGTATTGTAGAGTGCAGTGGGAGGCCGTTGTTGGTGTGTGATGTGTATCAAACGAGAGCGCTGTGAGAGGCCGGCGTGGGTCTGGGATGTGGATTAGGAGTCAATGGACAGTGTTGTACAGTGCAGTGGGGGGCCGGTGGGGGCCGGGGATGTGTATTAATCGTCAACGGACAGTTGTATGGAGTGTTGTAGGAGGCCGGCGTGGGTATGGGATGCGTATTAGACGTCAACGGACATTATTGTGGAGTGCAGCGGGAGGCCGGTGATAGTGTGTGATGTGTATTAGGCGTCAACGGACATTATTGTGGAGTGCAGCGGGAGGCCGGTGATAGTGTCTGATGTGTATTAGGCGTCAACGGACATTATTGTGGAGTGCAGCGGGAGGCCGGTGATAGTGTGTGATGTGTATTAGGCGTCAACGGACAGTTTTATGGAGTGCTGTGGGAGGCTGGTGTTGGCGTGTGATGTGTATCAGCGTCAACGGACAGTATCATGGAGTGCAGTGGGAGGCCGGTGTTGGTCTGTGATGTGTATTAGGCGTCAACGGACAGTATTATGGAGTGCTGTGTTAGGCTGGTGTGGGTCTGGGAAGTGTATTAGGCGTCAACGGGCAGTGTTGTAGAGTGCAGTGGGAGGCCGGCGTGGGGGTAGGATGTGTATTAGGCGTCAGCGGTAAGTATAATAGAGTGCACTGGTAGCAGATTTTGTTCATGAATGTGTATCAAGCGTCAACGAATGGGTATTATAGAGTGCACTGGGAGGCAGTTTTGGGTCCAGGTTGTGTATCAAGCGTCAACAAATGAGTATTATAGAGTGCACTGGGAGGCAGTTTTTGGTCTTGGTTGTGTATTAGGCGTTAACGGAGGAGAGGCGATGTATAGTGCAGCGGGAGGCGGGTTGGAGTCTGGGTGCCAGAGGAGGGGCAATGAATAGTGCAGCGGGAGTCGGGTTTGAGTCAGGGCGCCAGAGGAGGGGCAATGTATAGTGCAGCGGGAGGCGGGATTAGGTGTGGCCGCCAGAAGAGGTGCAATGTGTAGTGGTGTGGGAGGCAAGTTTGGGTCTGGGCGCTAGAGGAGAAGCATCGTATAGTGGTGCAGGAGACGGGATTAGGTCTGGGCGCCAGAGAAGGGGCAATGTATAGTGGTGCGGGAGGCAAGTTTGGGTCTGGGCGCCAGAGGAGAAGCATCGTAGAGTGGTGCAGGAGACGGGATTAGGTCTGGGCGCCAGAGCAGGGGCACCGTATAGTGGTGCAGGAGACGGGATTAGGTCTGGGCGTCAGAGGAGGGGCACCGTATAGTGGTGCAGGAGACGGGACTAGGTCTGGGCGCCAGAGGAGGGGCATTATCTAGTGCAGCGGGAGGCGGGTTTGGGCTTCGGAAATTTATTGGGCGTCCAATACGGAGGGGTATTATTCAATGCTCTGTTCGATGGAAGGTAGGTTTTGTTGGCTGCGGTGAAACGTGAATACATCAACCATCACCGATGTTGAATACTTGCTATTTCATTTAGTCATGGAATTGTGTGGTGATAATATGCATTTTATTCCCCTGTATTCCATTTTCATGTCCGGCAGTGTTAAAGTTCTATGGCTCAACTCAGCCCTAGAAAGGCGTTTAAACTTAGAGTGACGCCTTCATCTTGTCTATGTCAAGCTCATTAAAAACTCTTCAACTATAATAGAATCATTAACTATAACAGACACTGTTAAATCCATCTCCTTAGCTGCGGTACGGAACAGCAGTCACCGCTAGATGGGCAAGTTGTTACTTAAATACTCCAGTATTCCCTCTCGCTCTGTTTATACCAGACCGCCGTGAAGTGCATTGCACCTCGTCTATTGAGAATGGTGTCCGGAGAAAGGAAGTAGAATTATGCCATACTCCACTTATCGACAATCGACTAAAATAATTCATTACTTTTTCATATGACAATAAAGTGATATCGCACTGGTATTTGCCGTAACACAAATAGTCTTGAATTGATCATCACCTCAGCGAGTAACACATCTTTACAAATACTAATTTCCTATTATTGGTTTACTTTCATCTCATTTATTTACTTGAATGTGTTTGAATACAATTTATGCTTATAACAAAGTTCTGATTAGAAACAAACAAGCATTGAACGCAAAAAAAAAATACAGTGATTAATGGCTCTCCATTGTTGGTTTAGGAATAGAGGGAAGCGAAAGGCTTGTGGTATTATTTTTTACTCATCTTGACGAACACTAAAGGATGATCGAAGATGTCGGAGAAATCACTTTTTTTTTCCTTCTGCAACAAAAAAAAACTCACGGTAAGTGGCCAAAATTTTCTTAAGACATTTTAAATACCTTTATTAGATAATAGGAAAATCAAAGTGGGGAAAAATAAGAGAAAAGTCGCCCCTCTCCCCCCAAGCAATTGATATTGTCTTCTTCTTTATCTGTACTCATTCTATGTCTTGAAGAAAGACAGAAAAAACATATAATTTGTTCCTTTGATTATATCGTATATGCGTGCGACGAAACTTTTCCCTGAGTACCGTGGCCTTCTTTGCAAAACATTTCAGCTGTTCAGATGATATCGAGGTACCATTCCTGGCCACTGGAGGGTACTGAAGCCAATCCTCGACCCTGCCTCTGTGATGGGAACATCGTCAAGCGCTCTTACACAAACATCTACGGTCCTCTTTCACAGCTCAGCTCGACAAGGGACAAATGGCCGTTGCAGGAATTAACAACTTAATGCGATTTATTAATTTAATGATCAATACTTATTGACCTGTGGAGTAATCCTGGTGAAGTGGGTGGGCAGGAAAGACGAGGTCAGTGGAAGAGGAATTTAAAATATCCGTTTGGATTGAATGGAATGATACTTTAGGAGAGTAAAACACTTTGAAATTATTTCCTTATTTCTGAAAAGCATTTAGAACAACGTAAAAATGTGAAATTGAACTAATTCATTTGAATCAGAATTATTATTGTGAACATGTTGCTCTCATGCTACATCCCTGCTTGAGAATAGGAACTGATTTGGAATTAAGTAGTGTCTTTCGTTGAAGAATGTCTGCAACGTTTGTGGTGCTGTTGTGTGATGCTGTGGTGCGGGGCAGCGATGAGGCGCTGCTGTGCGGTACTATTAAATAGAGATGATGTACGGCGCAGTAGCATGGTGCTGTGCGCAGTCGTTAGCTGATATTAAGGGACGACGTGATGCTGTGGTGCAGTGCTGCGGCACGGGGCTGTGGTGCGGTATTGTGGTGTAGTGCTGTGGGGCGGTGCTGTGGTACAAGGAAGTGCAGTGGTGCTGTAGCTTAGTGTTGTAATGTAACGCTAGTTTTGTTGTGCTCTGGTTTAACTCAGTGTGCAATCGTGTAGTATAGTTCTGTGCTGAGGTGCTGTTTTTGGGCTGATGTTGCTCGATTCCGTGGTGTGATGCTGTGATGTGGCGTTGTTGAGCTTCACTGTTGTGTAGCCCTAGGGAGTGGCGCTCTGGTGCGATGCTGGGGTGCGGTGCTGGGGTGCGGTGCTTGGGTGCGGCGCTGGGGTGCAGTGCTGTGGTAGGTGCGGCGCTGCTATGCGGTGCAGTGGTACGTTGCTGTAAAAAGACGCTGTCGTGCGGTACTGTTGTTGCGCACTGTAGTGCGGTTCTACTGTTTGACGCAGTGTTGTGACGCTGTGCTGCGATGCTATTAAGTGGCGTGGTAATGTGTGGCGCGTTTTAAAATGTTTACAGAGTTAGTGGATTCATGAGATACGCTCTGATATTTCGATTTCAGTGCAATACTGACCAAAACACTTGAAAAAATTGTCGCCCCGAATAAATGCACCTGGACTTTATGTGTGTAAAAGTCAATAAATGAAACCAAAGAGAATAACAATGATGACAGGGGTTAATTATTGCAACGGGCTGGTTTACAAATAGAACAATATTCCAATCCGGTGTTCAACGTCGTAAGAACTGAAAGCACTGCCAGAATACGCGCAAGATGCAGCGCTTACCTAATTGCTGGTCAACGGCTGATGACGTAACACGTGATGCAGCAACTCTGCTGAACAACATAATAGGAACACGTGATGCAGCAACTCTGCTGGACAACAAAACAGGAATACGTGATGCAGCAATTCTGCTGAACAGCATAATAACAACACGTGATGCAGCTACTCTGCTGAGCAACATAATAACAACACGTGATGCAGCAACTCTGATGAGCAACATAATAGGAACACGTGATGCAGCAACTCTGCTGAACAACATAATAGGAACACGTGATAGAGCAATTCTGCTGAACAACATAACAACAACACGTGATGCAGCTTCTCAGTTGAACAGCATAATAGGAACACGTGATGCAGCAACTTTGCTGAGCAACATAATAGGAACACATGATGCAGCAACTCTGATGAGCAACATAACATGAACACGTGCTGCAGCAACTCTGCTAAACAACATAATAAAAACACGTGATGCAGCAATTCTGCTGAACAACATGATAACAACACGTGATGCAGCGACTCAGTTGAACAGCATAATCGAAACACGTGATGCAGCAACTCTGCTGAGCAACATAAGAGGTACACGTGACGCAGCAATTCTGCTGAACAGCAAATAAAAACACGTGATGCAGCTACACAGTTGAACAGCATAATAGGAACACGCGTTGCAGCAATTCTGCTGAACAACACAATAGGAACACGTGATGCAGTAATTCTGCTGAACAACATGATAGGAAAACGTGATGAAGCTACTCTGTTGAACAAAATAATAACAAAACGTGATGCAGTTACTCTGTTGAACAACATAATAGGAACCCGTGTTACAGCAACTCTGTTGAATGACACAATACTAACACGTGATGCAGAAACTCTGTTGAACAACATAAAATGAACACGTGACAGCAACTCTGCTGAACAACATAAAAGAAACCCGCGATGCAGCAACTCTGCTGAACAACATAATAGAAACACGTGATGCAGCAACTCTGTAGAACAACATAACAGGAACACAGGATGCAGCCACTCGGTTGAGCAATATAACAGGAATACGTGATGCAGCAACTCTGCTGAACAGCATAATGGGAACACGTGATACAGCAACTCTGATGAACAACATACCAGCTGTACGTGATGCAGCTACTCTGTTGATCAAAGATAATAGGGACACGTGATGCAGCTACTCTACTAAACAACATAACAGGAACGCGTGATGCAGCAACTCTGCTGAACAGCATAATAGAAGCCCGCGATGCAGCAACTCTGCTGAACAACATAATAGGAACACGTGATGCAGCAATTCTGTTGAAAATTATTAGAGAAACACGTGATGCAGCAACTCTGTTGAAAATCATTAGAGAAGCACGTGATGCAGCAACTCTGTTGAACACCATTATAGAAACACTTGATGCAGCCACTCTGCTGAGCCACATAACGGGGACACAAGATGCAGCAACTATGTTGATCAATATAATAGGAACACGTGATGCAGCAACTCCGCTGAACAACATAATAGGTAAACGTGATGCAGAAACTCTGCTGAGTCACATAACAGGAACACGTGATGCAGCATTCCTGTTGAACAACATAATACCAACACCGCTGCAGCAACTCTGCTGAACAACATGATAGCAACACGTGATGTAGCAACTCTGCTGAACAACATAACAGGAACACGTAATGCAGCAACTCTGCTGAGCAGCATAACAGGAACATGGGGGTGCAGCAACTCTGCTGAACAACATAATAGTAACACGTAATGAAGCAACTATGCTGAACAACATAATAGAAACTCGCGATGCAGCAACTCTGCTGAACAACATAATAGGAACATGTGATGAAGCAACTCTGCTGAACAACATAATAGAAACTCGCGATGCAGCAACTCTGCTGAACAACATAATAGGAACACGTGATGCGGCAACTCTGCTGAGCAACTTAACAGGAACACGTGATGCAGCATTTCTGTTGAACGACATAATAGCAACACGTGATGCAGCAACTCTACTGAACAACATAATGGCAACACGTGATGCAGCAACTCTGCTGAACAACATAATAGCAACACGTGATGCAGCAACTCTGCTGAACAACATAATAGCAACACGTGATGCAGAAACTCTTCTGAGCAACATAAAAGGAACACGTGATGCAGCAACTCTGCTGAGCCGCATAACCGGAAAACGTGATGCAGCAACTCTGTTGGACAACATAATAGCAACACGTGATGCAGCAACTCTGCTGAACATTATAATAACAAGACGTGATGCAGCAACTCTGCTGACGAACATAATATGAACACGTGATGCAGCAACTCTGCTGAACAACATAATAGCAACACGTGATGCAGAAACTCTGCTGAGCAACACAATAGCACCAAGTGATGCAGCAACTCTGCAGAACAACATATTAGCAACACGTGATGCAGCAACTCTTCTGAGCCACATAATAGCAACACGTGATGCAGCAACTCTGCTGAGCAACACAATAGCAACACGTGATGCAGCAACTCTTCTGAGTCACATAATAGCAACACGTGATGCAGCACCTCTTCTGAGCCACATAATAGCAACACGTGATGCAGTAGCTCTTCTGAGCCACATAATAGCAACACGTGATACAGCAACTCTGCTGAGCAACACAATAGCAACACGTGAGGCAGCAACTCTTCTGAGTCACATAATAGCAACACGTGATGCAGCACCTCTTCTGAGCCACATAATAGTAACACGGGATGCAGTAACTATTCTGAGCCACATAATAGCAACACGTGATGCAGCAACTCTTCTGAGCCACATAATAGCAACACGTGATGCAGCAACTCTTCTGAGTCACATAATAGCAACACGTGATGCAGTAACTCTTCTGAGCCACGTACTAGCAACACGTGATGCAGCAACTCTTCTGAGCCAGATAATAGCAACACGTTATGCAGCAACTCTGCTGAGTCATATAACAGCAACACGTGATGCAGCAACTCTTCTGAGCCACATAATAGCAACACGTGATGCAGCATTTCTTCTGAGCCACGAAATAGCAACACGTGATGCAGCAACTCTGCTGAACAACATAATAGCAACACGTGATGCAGCAACTCTGCTGAGCCACATAAAAGCAACTCTGCTGAGCAACATAATAGCAACACGTGAAGCAGCAACTCTGCCTTGCAACATAATAGCATCACGTGATGCAGCAACTCTGCTGAGCAACATAATCGCAACACGTGATGCAGCAACTCTGCTGAGCCACATAATAGCAACACGTGATGCAGCAACTCTGCTGAGCCATATAATAACAACACGTGATGCAGCAACTCTGCTGAGCAACATAATAGCAACACGTGATGCAGCGACTCTACTGAGCCACTTAATAGCAACACGTGATGCAGCAACTCTGCTGAGCCACATAATGGGAACACGTGATGCAGCAAAGCAACTCTGCTGAGCCACATAATGGGAACGGTTGCTCATCTACGGACTCTTCCTTGAGAGCAACGATGGGGAATTAGTTCCCTGGAGACGGCCCGAGACGCGCTTTGGTGTCCACAGATTCAACGCCATCAACTTGGATCCTCAGTTTAGAGATATAACGCCAGTTACTTGGATCCCCAGCCACATAATAGCAACACGTGATGCAGCAACTCTGCTGAGCCACATAATAGCAACACGTGATGCAGCAACTCTTCTGAGCCACATAATAGCAACACGTGATGCTGCAACTCTGCTGAGTCACATAATAGCAACACGTGATGCAGCAACTCTGCTGAGCCACATAATAGCAACACGTGATGCAGCAACTCTGCTGAGCAACATAATAGCAACACGTGATGCAGCAACTCTGCTGGCCACATAATAGCAACACGTGATGCTGCAACTCTTCTGAGCCACATAATAGCGACACGTGATGCAGCAAATCTTATGAGCCACATAATAGCAACACGTGATGCAGGAACTCTGCTGAGCCACATAATAGCAACACGTGATGCAGCAACTCTTCTGAGACACATAATAGCAACACGATGATGCAGCAACTCTTCTGAGCCACATAATTGCAACACGTGATGCAGCAACTCTTCTGAGCCACATAATAGCAACACGTGATGCAGCAACTCTTCTGAGCCACATAATAGCAACACGTGATGCAGCAACTCTGCTGAGTCATATAACAGCAACACGTGATGCAGCAAGTCTGCTGAGCAACATAATAGCAGCACGTGATGCAGCAACTCTGCTGAGCCACAGAATAGCAACACGTGATACAGCAACTCTTCTGAGTCACATAATAGCAACACGTGATGCAGCAACTCTGCTGAACAACATAATAGCGACACGGGATGCAGCAACTCTGCTGAGCCACATAATAGCAACACGTGATGCAGCAACTCTTCTGAGCCACATAATAGCAACACGTGATGCAGCAACTCCTCTGAGCCACATAATAGCAACACGTGATGCAGCATTTCTTCTGAGCCACATAATAGCAACACATGATGCAGCAACTCTGCTGAACAACGTGATAGCAACACGTGATGCAGCAACTCTGCTGAACAACATAATAGCAACACGTGATGCAGCAAGTCTGCTGAACAACATAATAGCAACACGTGATGCAGCAACTCTGCTGAGCAACATAATAGCAACACGTGATGCAGCAACTCTGCTGAGCCAAATAATAGCAACACATGATGCAGCAACTCTGCTGAGCCACATAATAGCAACACGTGATGCAGCAACTCTGCTGGGCAACATAATAGCAACACGTGATGCAGCAACTCTGCTGAGCAGCATAATAGCAACACGTGATGCAGCAACTCTGCTGAGCCACATAATAACAACACGTGATGCAGCAACTCTGCTGAGCCACATAATAGCAGCACGTGATGCAGCAACTCTGCTGAGCCACATAATAGCAACACGCGATGCAGCAACTCTGCTGAGCAACATTATAGCAACACGTGATGCAGCAACTCTGCTGAGCAACATATTAGCAACACGTGATGCAGCAACTCTGCTGAGCAACATAATAGCAACACGTGATGGAGCAACTCTGCTGAG